>JAJIZL010060129.1:0-32220 GCA_023969395.1 Amblyomma maculatum
AATGTCTGTCGTATCCTAGCAAGTGTGCGAGAATAGCCCAAGTGGCCAGATGTTGGTTCATCGTGGCACGCGGAAAGGATTTCCTCTCTCAGAGCTGTGGGTACCACGAGGAGGTAGGTTCTTGACTCGGATCTAGAGTTCTGTTTATAAAGCACACCACCTCTCAGGCAGAAAGTTGAGAGGCTCCGAGAAAAGCACTTAGGTATGGTGGCTGGCTGACCTTCTAAATAATCAATCAGTGCTCGTAAATCTGGATCTGCACGCTGCTGATGTGACATATCTGAAGCATCAACAGCTCCGAGGAAACTGTCAGCGTCATCCGTGTCTGGTGGAGCGAGCTCAACAGGCGCGCGGGAGAGCGTGTCAGCATCTTCATGCTTATGTCCGGACTTATAAACAATAGTGAGATCGAACTCCTGTAGGCGAAGGCTCCATCGCGCCAGGCGGCCGCATGGGTCACGCAGGTTGGCCAGCCAACACAAAGAATGGTGGTCAGTGAGAACTTTAAATGGGCGACCATAAAGATAGGGGCGAAATTTCGCAGCAGCCCAAATAATGGCGAGGCATTCCTTTTCAGTAGTTGAATAGTTCGTCTCGGCGCGGGATAAAGTACGGCTGGCATAGGCGATGACTCGTTCAACACCCTGTTGACGTTGCACGAGAACCGCCCCAAGGCCAATGTTACTGGCGTCGGTGTGTATTTCTGTCTCCCCCTGCTCATCGAAATGGGCTAGAACAGGCGGCGATTGGAGACGGAGACGCAGCTCGGCAAAAGCAGCTTCTTGTTCGTGCCTCCAAACAAAAGGGGTGTCTCCCCGGGTGAGCTGAGTCAGCGGTTCAGCGAGATCAGCGAAGTTATCGATAAAACTTCGGCAGTAACTGCACAAGCCGAGAAATCGGCGAACAGCTTTCTTGTCACGTGGAATCGGAAATTCCGCGACAGCAGCAATCTTGTCAGGGTCGGGCTTCACGCCGGCGGCGCTGACGACATGGCCGAGAAATTTAAGCTCTCGGTAGCCAAAGTGGCATTTCTGTGGCTTAAGTGTCAAGTTAGCGGATCGAAGGGCTTCGAGTACTGACCGCAGGCGCTGAAGATGTTGTGCAAATGATTCTGCGAAGACCACCACGTCATCTAGGTAGACTAGACAACACTGCCATTTAAGGTCGGCGAGAACAGTGTCCATCATCCGCTGAAATGTGGCCGGCGGGGAACACAGGCCGAAAGGTAGAACTTTAAATTCGTAAAGGCCGTCGGGTGTGACGAAGGCCGTCTTCTCACGATCTCGCTCATCGACCTCAATCTGCCAGTAGCCACTTTTTAGATCGATGGACGAAAAATACTTTGCACGCCGAAGGCGGTCGAGAGAGTCGTCAATCCGCGGCAAGGGGTAGACGTCCTTCTTGGTTACGGCGTTCCGTTTGCGGTAATCGACGCAAAAACGTAACGTGCCGTCTTTCTTTTTAACTAGAACGACCGGGGAGGACCACGGGCTATTGGAAGGCTGGATAACCTCATCTTCGAGCATTTCCTTAACTTGTGACCTAATAACTTCGCGCTCGGTCGAAGAGACGCGGTAGGGGTGCTGGCGGATTGGGCGCACATTATCGAACGTCACGATCTGGTGCTTGGCGATGGGAGTTTGATTCACTTTTGACGACGATGCAAAACACTCTTTGAATTCGAGTAACAATGAAAACAGCTGGTCGCGCTGGCTGACCGATAGCTCTGAGCTGACATCGAGATTGTCGAGGGATGTGGGCGGTGGCACGGTTTCTGCGGACTCTACATACTCCCAGGTGCTGCAATACTCTCCGCCCTCGTCGCCGTCCCTGATTCCTCCGAACGTAGCTGGGCCGAAAACAGCAGCCCCCGTGATCCAGTACGTCACAGATTCTCGACCGCCTACACGGAAAGCAGACGAGTGGCGTACCCCCGACCGACGGCCGCTATGCTTTCACTGCGGCGAACCGGGTCATGTCTATCGGCGCTGTCCCTACCGTCGACTAGGTCTCGAAGGGTTTTCCGCTGATTCTCCGCGGCCTCGCTACGGCGAACGGCCTCGAGTCGTTGAAGATTTCGTCAATGATCAGCTCCGGATCGTTCCGTCTCGTCTGCGACCATCTAGATCACCGTCACCCAGGTCTCGCCCGTCGCCATCTGCTACGAGTTCCTCATGGGCAGCGCAGGGCCGCTCGCCCAGTCCCCAGAGGGAAAACTGAAACCAGCGACCTTCGGGGGTAGGCTCGCTGGACATCGCGGCGCGGGAGACCCCCCATTGATGCGGACACGGAAAGACTACGCATCGACATTGGAAAATTCCGCGGTTACCGATCATACCGCTACCCCGCACCTCCACCAGATTTGTCACGGTGTTGGCGACTGGGGCTAGATTAACAGAGCCGGTACAGGTAGAATCACACGGTCCAAGGTTTAGATACGTCCTGCGAGTCCGGAGCCGATTCACTTCAACGTCGTCTTTCACTCTGAGCGCCCCCTGGCATTATCTTCTGCCCATTCTTTGATGTTGTCTGGGTGGTCGTAGACAAGGTTTTCTGCAAAGAAAAAGTGAAGTCAGTCATCTCCATGTTTCCATTAATTAAGGTGGGAGCAAAACGCCACTTTCTTTTTCACATGCCCATTTTTGCTTCTGAAAACTTCCCTGGAAATAATTTGCTGAGTACGAACGAACATCAGAAATAATGCGCCGGTTAAGAAACATTTAACATTTCAGTCTAACAATATAAACACTGGCTCAATAATGGGATTTTGCTGAGCCATTTTGCGGCACGGCTGGGAGGGCGCCTGTGTTCTTGCGATGCCAGTGCACTTTAAAGATCCCCAGGGGGTCTTAACTATCCGTAGCTCTTTACTGCGGCGGCCCTCATAGCCCGAGTCGCTTTGAAGTGTTGAACCCCACATACCATATTTGCAAACAACTTGCGAGAAGCAAGCTCTTCGACCCAATACTTTCATGTATGTAGATGAAGCGGCTACGTTTGTTTTTCGTCCAAGCACAACTTTTTTCAGTGTCTAAAAAAATTAAAAAATGCTGAGAGTGGAACTCGTCGATAAAAAAACAATGCTGAGAGAGGAACTCGTCGATAAAAAAAATTAAACAATTCTGAGAGAGAAACTCGTCGATAAAAAAATTAAACAATGCTGAGATCGTCGATAAAAAAAAATTAAACAATGCTGAGAGAGGAACTCGTCGATAAAAAAATTAATGCCGAGATAGGAGCTCGTCGATAAAAAAAAATTAAACAATGCCAAGAGAGGAACTCGTCGATAAAAAAAATTAAACAATGCTGAGAGAGGAACTAGTCAATTGGTATATAACACTTCACAACAATCTAAGAAATTCATGACTTATGAGGGATGTATGCAGCACTTTTGCCCGCCAAAATATTGTCTCGGCTTTCACCTGTGCCCTACGCGGCCCTGCACATAAAGCTCATTTCGAAACATAGCACCTGGCTGCATCAGTAACGCTCAGATCTGCGACCGCTGTCTCGCGCCGGTTCGCAGAATGTACCACACTACTCGAGCGTCACGCTTCCTTCTTTTGCTAAAATTGTTAAGAGCAACCTGCGTTGCACCAGGTGCGATAAACAGAACGATTGGGCTTCTGCTTCTGCGTTGCATTGTGTGGGACAACCACCACATGTTTAGCGACCGCTGTCATGCGTCGGCTGGCCGCCGGTGCCTCCTTGCCGAGAACTACGTACGCCTTTGCTTTCGCTAGATCGGGTTACCCTCAACCGCGGAACGTAAAGATCAGATTTAATCCACGACTACAGTCACTGTGTGCAGCAGTAATAAATAAAAATACCACTGACTAGCACGCCGGGCCTCGAACCCGACGCGTTTGACACCAATGCCGACGACGAAGCGCCGGATCCGCTGGCTGGGTCTGCGTTGGCCATTACTTCACACTGGTCGTTCGTGTGAGCATATGAATGGCGTATTAGGTCATGCGGCACAACAGAGGTGAAATGAAAGGAAGAAGCAGTACGAAACACGGCGCCTTGAAGGGCACAAAACAGGTGGACGGCCGTCCGCCTCAGGTTCAGGTTTCACAAGCACAGTCCAAAATAGAGGCATAACCTGTTTCTACGCTAGACGTCGCCCATATCGGGCAATATGGCGCTACTGAAATGACGATTTGTGAAAAGGTCTATAGGCGCGAAGTAGACTTCAAACAGGAAAGGAATAGGTGCGATGGCGTAGAGGTAGAGTATCCGCCCCGCATGCAAGAGAACCGCGGTTCGAATACCGGCGCCGCACAATTCCCCACCCAATTAAAAAAACTCCGCCTGTCGATGGAATTGCATAATGAGGTTTGGGGTGTGATCTGACAACGATGAACACCTCCTGTAACGCATTCATTCACCAGAACAAGAGTTGGCCACCCTGATGCAGCAATTGGTCGTCACCTCCGATTAGTCATAAAATCCCAGCCGCGACAGGTCCGGAGCAACTGACCATGGCAGCTATCAGACTTGTGAGTGACGCAGCGGGGGGCGCTAAACATTACTGGCTCAGCTGGACACGCCGCCATTAGCAACTGACCTTGACAACCTTTAAGCTAGAGCCCTTGCTTGTGAGGCTAGTATAACAGTGCTGTTAGAGGAACTAGAGGGTATGAAACGGAATATTATAAGGCTCAGTGAAGATAGGAGGCCGAATGACACGTATATTGTACTGAAGGATGATCATGTGCGGTGTAAAGGTTTACCGGAGAGGATAGAACTAAGAGTAGATTCCTTTGTCATTAAGTATGTAGCTGGTAATATAGAGGAATTTTAAAACATTAATGAGTAGTGAAGGCATAGTAATTAAGACTATCAAGCGATATAAATTGAAGGTTTACCTACATGCCGTCATGATGACCAGGCAGTTGAAGGTTTCTACAAATATTTATCAGCGATGCGGAAATGCAAGACACATATACTGTACTAATGGGTGACTTTATTACCAAGTAGGCAAATGCAGGTAGTGGGTGACTATGTCATTGGCGTAGCGCACATTGTCACTCAGTGAACGAAATTACAGCCAGATAGAGCAGGAAGCTGTAGCCTTAGTCTTCTGAATTAAGAAATTCTATTACATTTATGGCCAAATATTTAGCTTGCTAACTGAATATAAGCATTTAGAGACAATCTTTGGTCCGAAGAACGGAAAACTAAGCATTTCTGCTTCTCGGTTGCAGAGGTGGGCCATTACGCTATCGGCCTACCGTTACGACCTGGTCAGTCGTTCAGGGGCAACGAACGTGGAAGCACCATCCGGTACTAATGAACCGCGTACCAGGTAACCTCGGGAACCAGCCGCAACTGTCTCTGAAGAGGAACCCCTCATTTCTGAAGACGTCAGTCGCGACTCCAGGTAACCTCCGAGGGCCAGGGACAACGAACCCGCAACACAACACCGGTACCCGGTAAGGCAAAGACGTCCCCCGGATCGGTATACATCACAGCCGTGATTGTGCCAAAGAACGTTTCGTCAATGTTGCGAAGTTATTAAGGCGAAAGCATGACTTCGCTATGTTCACAGATTTCTGTCCACAGACCATGTCTCCAAGCCGTGTCCGCAGACCGTGTCCGCAAAATCGTGTCCGCAGCAGTTGTCACTGATTGAGAAGTGGTTTGGGGTAATTAGCGAAGTCAATCAATAGAGGGTGACGTAATGCTGTTGCCGTAAACATAATTAGGCCAATAAGGTAATTAGGTAGTTAATTAGAATAACTGGTTCACGGGAAAGGAAAGCCGTAGTATCTGCCACACTTGTTTTGTGGACCTGAACCGAGTGTGAGGAAAGGGAGGAAGGTGGGAGTGAAACTGGAAAGAGAGAAAGGGATGCCAGTAGGGAATATGACGTCAAGGATGCGACGTCACGCAACCGGAAGTAGAGCCAAAAAGGGCATAAGGGTGCGGCGCACAATTTGAAAGGAGTATGATCATGGAAATCAGTTTAGCTAGTGTGCGAGTAGTCGTTAATGACTGCGACATTGAAACTAGCGTGGGAAAACACAAAGAACCTGAGCATGCGCCTAATGCGAGTATATAAAATGTTGTTACGTGTGCATTAAACGTCAGTTGAAATCTAACGTGCTGTCCCGTCGGTACATTTTGTCGCTTTACTTTGTATTTTTCCACGCTTGTTGCAATGTCGCAGTTATTAACGAAGCAATTTGAAAGTACCAAAAAGAATAAAATGGGGGAAGAAGAAGTGAATAAGCAACTAGAAGCAACCAGAAGCAACCAACAGCAGCATCCGTGGTTCCGCATTACTCCAATGCAGATTCCGTAGTGCTCTTTAATTTTTTCGCTTCAGTTATGTGTGTGTTAAGGCAAAATGTTTCTTTATTGTAGCCATCGTCTAGAGAGGAAGAAATGTAGTGTTTGTTCAATAAGCGAACAGCTACTCATGGCAAAGTCTGAACTTAAGGGCGCCAGACTTCCCCCTCTCTTTGTAGCCTAATATAAGCGCGCTGTAATATACGTTTCGTGAGCATTTGTTGGCCAAGGGAATACGCGGCCGGATCGCAATAAACTGGAGTCCCGGAAATTGCTCGACTGCTGTGTCATTCCAGTTCTAAGCCACAACAGGTCTCTGGTCACTGACACGACGCAACGGCGAACAAAGACAATCTTTTTTGCGCAGGGAAATGCAGTATGTTCAACATCAGCATGGACATTTTCGCATGAGTTTCTAGACGATACAGTCAGGATGATTACAGAAGACATCGACGGCACAAATGTGTCCGCCTGTATAGAACACTCCAAAATCAACTCCACAAGAGCTGATATCAACTTAATGTTTAGTGAAATTTGTCTAGTTCGGCAGTCTGAAGTTTAAACACTGTTGGAAAAGGTCTGTGCCAAGATATACCTCACGTGCAAAACGAGACAACACTGTGGAGTCTTAACGACCACCTAAACAATGTTTGCACATCATACAAAAGTGACAGCCAAGATACCCGCCAACACGACGAAATACGGCGGCTTGATTTACGCTGAAGATCACTTTGCATCCCAGAGGATTCTTGAAATCTAAGCTGATAACTGACATGGTTGCCCCAGTATCCACAAGCGCCATAGCGCGAATGCCATCAATTAATATTTGAAGTATATATATCAACATAAACACAGGCAGAGGTATTTACAAGTCTGACTCTACGGCGACCTCACCTCCATCAATCGCACAGCCTAGTTTCCTTGAGGTGGAGAACGGTGCCGAGGAGATAGTGAGCATCGCTTTCGTTGGCATGATGGCGACATACTGTGGTCAGAAGCAGGCGATGCGCTACGAAACAGTGCTGAGTTGCAGTCATCGCAGGTTGATGAATACGTTGGGCGATTAATTTCAGTGTCGAGCCAATAAAAAGCGTTGGGCCAGGGCCGGTATTTTTGCGGCTGCATATCCGGCTGACGACATTTGCGAAAGATATGTCCGATCATTCCACAGCCGTACCACACTGCTAACGGGCGCCACAGGTCAGAGGTAAAGTGCGTACAAAATAATCAGGGTGGGAATCGTGGTCAGGCTCGCGTTTCTGGCGAACGACTCCGCATATGCCAGTGTTCCTTTCTCCCAATCACTGCTGGGAAGAGAGAGTGCGATACGCTCGGTGGCTGTCGAGGTTGAGTCCAGCGCGAGATGGATTCCAAAAAGTAGATGGGGCCATAAACTCCTGCTGAAGCGTGCAACCTTTATATTGGTCTTCATTTTGATAGTCCCGGTTTCGAAGCCGTTCTCGGACGATCTGGCGTTTCAAATCAACAATGCACTCGTGAGCACCAACATCTACAGTTGCCATGGAAGTGACATTGGACACTAGGCCAAATTTTGGGGCAATACAACGATGCTTAAGAATTTCAAAATTGTGGCCGTGCCTTATCACGTCAGCGGTAGAGTTAAAATGGTATTTGCTGATCAGGAACGTATACACGTCTTCAGCGATGCCTTTCAGCAATTGTATACCCTTATCTTGTTCAGACATTAGTAGGTTCACTTATTTGCAAAGCTTCGAACTTTCCTGAATATACGTGGTAGAAGTCTCATCATGTACTTGGACTCGCTGGGGCGACTTTTACTCTGCGCATTTTTTTTGCAGCTCAATCGTCGAAGCACATTATTTTTTCTGTGAAACAGTCCCAGCTAATCAGTGTGTCTTCATGGTTGTCGTACCAGATTAGTGCGGTGGCTTCTAGAAAGAATACAACATCAGCCAGTTTCATAGTGCAGTCCCATCCATTGTACCAGCTCATCGCTAGTAAATATGAGCCACACTTCGATATCTTCGTCAAATTTTTCAGTGAACATCAGCAGCTGGCGATGATGCTGCTAGTTGCTAACTCTTAGTGGCGTTCGCATTACGTTGTCTTCTTGAGCCATATTTTAGAGCAGCAGTGGTAAATCAGAGAGACGGCTGCTGCTTCGAAGGTCAGAGATCCATCTAGGGCTAACCCGCACGCTCCACCAAAGTGTTACATATTTAGTACGGATCAAGGCCTCTATTTTCAATTCTCGGAACGAAGTCGAAGGCTCACTAGCCTGAGCTACTTTTTCCGTTAATTCTTTCCCTTCCTCTCCGCTTCCGAACCTTAGCATATCTTAATTCTCCTTGTCTAGGATTCCTACTAGTTGACGCGATGACGATGACTTCATCCTGTCTCCAGGAGGGAGCGTGCTTGGCCGCAGTCGCGCGTAGAGCACCACCGCAAGCCATCTGCGGGTAGCTCTGATTAACAAGTGGCGATAAGAGAGCGGGCTGTAGCCGTTGAGCGAAACTACTTTCCGGGAATGTGCACTGCCGGGGCCGCTCTCCTGTTTTTGGTCATCGGCGGAGTAGTCTCAAATAAGCACTATATTAGAACTAGCCCCTACGGCGTTCGCCTCAGGGCTCTTGAGGCGTCTTAGGTGCCTCCTAGAAACGTTTTCAATTCCTAAACACCAACTAGAGGGTCTGAAGGCTCCCAATAACTCAAAATAGTATTAGCTCCTCTAACTATGCGGCACCGCTCCTATTCTTATTTTTCAACCGGGGCTTCTCCTGAGGAGTTCGGAACTTACAGATGGTACCCGTTGCAGGCGCTGGTGTTTGTTTTCACTCAAGATCAGCGCGTACATCCTGTCGAAATGTGTTCACGCTACAGTATGATTGGCTGCTTCAAACCGAGAGGAAAATTAGAGAAGGCTTTGCGCTTGAACGAATTCGTCATAAGCTTTGAAAAACTGTGCCGCGCCGCTCGCGATCTTTTTGCTGCCTTATCTATCGGATTCGCCTCAGTGCGTCAGTCGCACGTCGACTGCCAGTGTGAGTGCATAGAAGGCCTTTCACCTTATCAACAAATGTGCCTGTGAAACATCGACGACTTCTCTCTAGGTCGTCAATTTCTCATGGGAGTAATTCCATTGTAAGATACTATAATGTGCTATACGACGCGCCTACTCATAGCCCATAATGATGTATTCCATAGTTTAGCTTTTAAACTATTGCGATCTTTATAGGCGAGCCCGTTACGAGATTGCATGTATAGTTTAGTAAATATGAATAAAACTACAGCAGTCGTCTCCAAGGAATGTGCAGGTTTTTACTGCAGATCATGTCAATGCCTGCATCTCTTGGCACTTGAAATCCAGAATTAGTGCAATTTGTATTCGATGCCTTACCAAAAAGAAGCCACAAGAAAATGACCTGAAAGCGTCCTGCTTTAAACTATGACTTTAAACCAGACACGACATTCTGCTAGTTGGGGTGGTGTTGCTTATCAACCGAAACCGCAGTATCACACCCGCGACATCAAAAAAAAGAAACTTCTTAGTAGTTGCAGCAGGGTCGATAAGGTGTTAACTATTTACTCTGCCTAGCTAAAAAAATTGTTCAGCAGGGAATAAGTGCGTATGAGAAGTGTTTACTCGCTCATGCAGCACTACGCCTGTTTGTGACGCGCGGGAATCTACAGTTTTTTAAACAACACGCGAAGATAGGGTAATACAAGGGTGTCTTTATACATGATATATTGTAACGCGTACTGAGCGTGGTGACACATTGCAAAACTCATAGACGCAGTATTTTTGCATACAATAGTATCATCCATTTATCCCAACCGTTCACAACAGTCACTGACGCTGGGAATACCGCTGCCATTGCTAAATGTGTGGAACAGTTTTGCCGTGAGTCTGAAATTCGATATCGAAGTTCTGACGAGTAGTCAGCCTCGAAAAGCGAAGTGCTATACATATACAGCTATGGCCGCCTCGTATGGTAATAACAAGCTGTTGTTTCGCTACAGCGCATTACGATGGCGATGTTCAATTATCATCCATGTTCCGGACTATAACACCGCCTTCCGAAACTCTAGCTGTTGAGCTGAAATAAATTTTAAATCATAAAGGTTTATGTCAGAGAGTTTATGATGATGCGCGATGATGTGCGGTGCGTCTACCTACCAAAGACAACCCTGGCGTGGCCACCAAGCTTCAGCCGTATAATATTCGCCTGGTCACGCATAAAGGCTAGCAACTCACCGACGCTTGGTGGAGCTACTACAACGAACAACAGACTACAAGCCAGGGAGACCGAGTCTATATTTGGACGCCGAGATATGATATATATATGATATATGAGCGAAAAGGTGTCCAGGCGTTACTTTGCCTCATGAAACGACCTTTCAAGAATCAATAAACTGTGCTAAAACTTCGTTTGTGAAGGCGCAAAAGCATTCGGCGTCGAAACGCGCATCCAAAAAGAGGGCCTGTAGCATATCTTAAGCTGTGTCATGTGCGCTGAAGTCACTTGATTTCAATAGAAAGCTTCGCTGGGCTAGATAAGGCGCGTTTCACATGCGCTACTGTTTGATCTTCAGCTGAGCTTCATCCCCGTGCCTAGCGGCGCGCGGCCTACTCGCAGCCAGCTTCTTCGCACCTGTGGTAGACGGAGAGGGGACACTCCATTATTTTTCTGCTTCGCTTCTCCTAAATTGCACACCGTCTCCTTCTTTGAACACCTGGCAAATGTCTTTCGTGCCGGTACATATCGCCGGTTCTCCGCGAAACGCGACGCGTGACATCATCACTTAGCTATGCGCCTCACTTCGCATGCGCGGTGCTCTTTAGCTGCTGCTCTACAGCGGGGGATTAAAGCCGCGGAGCATCCACTCGCTTGCCAAGGCGTAAATATACGCTGACAATTGCGCCATCGTGTAGTGCTGACTTGGATGAGGCAACAACCGGTCGATACGCTCGCCTACTAGCAGAATCTACTCATCCTGCCGAGATCGGTCGTTGCGAAGAAGCGCTACATAGGCAAAAATGAAGCTGAAAGAGCTAAACAAGAAACTCCTGACGAGCGATAAGAGAGATTTTCAAAGACGAAGAAGCATGTGCGATAAGAACAATGACAAAGAAACGATTCGGTGTCATCAATGATTACTACTCTACAGACTGCGTTCGATTTATATATTCTCGCTTAGCTGAGCTGAGCAACTGGCCATTTTTTAAATGACTAATTGTTACCTTTACCCGTCCCTGCAAATTTAAAGGAATGATGGCTTTGCTTCTAAGATGTATTTATTTATACAAGCACCTCATAGGTTGCAAACATCGAGCATTGTGTTAGGGGGAGGTGTAACAGTATTTTGGAGGAAGAAACGGTACATACTTTAGGAATACAAAACTGAACTGTAATGTACAATTTTATCTGCAAACAATTATTTAAGCGTTCACGGAAAATAAGCAAATAATTACGGCAATATGTAGTACTTGGCGGCATTGGGCGAAATCAGCTTGTACGCGGTCAATGCAATATAAAAGAGCTATGAAAACTGCAAAAAGGTACTCAATTCTTTTTTTTTTAATTTTATAGAGTCAGATATGGTTATGTGTGCGCTCTGGAAATCCATTCCAACTTTTGATAGCCTGCGGCAAGGCAGAAAAGTTAAATGCACGTGTTCAGCCGAACAGACGTTTAAAACACTCTTCTTCAGGCAGTTGAAATGCATGTCTTGTAAGTTGATGCATAATAGACAGTTTTAATTTCCCGTGCGTACAGAGTTACGCCCGGAAACGTGAGAAGTCTACGTGCGCTGCGCGCATTTCGCCAGGACTACTTTTAGTTTTACGTACGTGGTGTGCGTGAAGCAAAATGTATGGACCTTTCATACAAGCCTTGAAAAACTGTGCGTACGTGCTATGCCGCGCCATCTAGTACAGATGAACAAAATTAATTTTGTTTAGTCGAGCTGCCTTGAGCCGAGCCACGCTGCGACCGTAACCAAAGTCGGTCGAATTGGAAATTGCTGTTCTCAATGTCGTTGCTCTACAGTGAACAATTAGCAGTTCGCGCTATGCCTTCGAGTATTTTGTGCAATCATCAGGTCGGGTCGTGATTGACATGGGATGAAATTGACGACCTGTTGTTGACGAGAAGGGACCGATGGCTTCTGACAGGAGACTTCACAACCTTCCCCCTACAACGGTTTGGCTCTGGTTGGCTGCCGGCTTGCATCTGGCACTCTAGCCACTTCTCGCTCAACTCTGGTCTGGCGTAATCTCGCGAGAGTGTTGCTATGACGACGACAAACGCTTCTGCGTCAGGCTTAACAGCCGAAAAATCGTCCTTATATCGAAGAAAAGAAAGGCTATTTGTCACTTGAAATTTTACGCGAGGGTAAGATTGGGTAAACTGAAAGCGAATACAAGAGTTTAGAACACGATATCGCGCAGAGGAATTAGCGGCGAAGCTGTTATTGCGGTGAAGCGGGCGGGCAGGGCATCGCCATATTGTCAACTTTACGTGCGCCAGCAACTTGAAGACCCCATCGTGAAAATCCGAATCTCACGTACGTCCCTTCAACTCCCGCAGACTCTTCACGTTCTGCGCATGCGCACTGGTCACACGTAGGCGCTTCACGTACGTGAAGCTTCCACGTACGTGAAACTAAAACTCTCTAATGACTAGATTTCTTTGTGCACTGTGCTAATAAGCGCAATATTCTTACGTGACTATAAACTTGTGACGATAAGGATATAAGGATATAATATAGAATGTGCCTGGAACTAAAGTAATCATTGTCTTCATGCAAATATGTTGCTGCCTACACCTGCCGGCTTTTGGCTTTGTCACATTTCTTGTAGCATCCAGAATGATCTAAGTTACGGCGCGAAGATTTTTCTGTCTTTCTTTAAGCTTTAGGTATTGTCATTTTAGCCCTAATGGTAGAGAGATTCATCTCGATTGATTGCACAAAGTGCGACTGTTTACATATTTTTCCAGACTGCTCTATTTTACTTGCCAAAATAAAACTGAGTGCAGTGATGTAACGGCGGTTCGTTTCTCCAAAGGTCGCCGAGCACATTTTCAGCTATTGACAGGCTTGTCTTAGATTTTTTTTTTTTTTAAAGCGGAAGCTGTTCTGATGTTTGCATGTTCCGTTACCGTCCTAAATTCAAGATGGCTGGCGATTATGGGATTAATTGCCGTAGCTTTGCAGTTATAGTGTTGCGGCATTGCACACACGTACCCACCCTCATGTAGGCTAAGGTTGTTAACACGATATGTTTAGAGTGGTGATCAAGATTGCGTGCCACCGTAGCTGTGACGTCATTTACAATTGACCATCAGGTCAACTGAATGCACTTATGCCATAGCACCATATAAATGAAAATGGCAACCACCATGTCTATGGCATTATTCAAACAATGGCCCCCATCCATCCTGGCGCACCAACATATCTAGGATGTTATCACATCACGGTACCACCAAGCAAAAGAACTTAGTGGCGCACCAACATAATGCTTAAGGGGATGATGCCATCACATCTTCCCTTCTCGCGTGCACACTGCCACGCAGCCAGCAGTTTCACATATGCTGTAATTTAGCTAAATGGAGGAGAGCGGGGCAAGACGGGACACAAATTTTCACACCAGACTTTATTTTTGAGAGGTACAGAAAACAGATATTAAAGCAATATTAGTCACTTTTCTGGCGTCCCTCACAGCATATTTGAAAGGCTTAGGTGTGGCGGAATATTGCAAAATTTTAAGTGTGTAAAATTGAAGATATCGTGTTATACTTCAAGCTGTGGAGCAAAATGCGACAGGGTGTGTGGCAAAATGAGACACCAAAATCCGAAAACAATCACCTTTTATTTGCTGTAGGCCTTCACGTTTCTTCAATTTTGTCACAGTGCTGTTCACTACGTCTTTCGAAACGACAAAATACTTTGCGGCAACGCAGATAGAAAGAACTAAGGGGCACTTTGTAGCACTACAATTCGATGAGGCGAAAACATCTATTGCGCGGTGGTTAGAAGCCCTCCACTATGGCTTCTCTTTCTGTGTTTGCACTCCCACCTTTTTCCTTTTTTTAATGGCTCTGTTAAGGTGATGGCAAAGAATCGTGGAAGATACTACAGCATTTTTTTCCTTTAGACCAATTTGAAACGCCGCGGATGCCTGCTGTAGTGTTTCTGCTTCTGTATGCTGTGCGGTGACGCGTTCGAGGAAGTGCGAAATGAATGGTACCGCAGGTACCCCTTGATTGGACAGTTGGCGGGGCCAGCTTTGTATATGGGTAGGTAGATAAATAACAACTTTTATTGGAAATAGAGGACCCCTACTCCCCATCCCCGGCACGCTGGTCGAGCGGATGAGGGCGGAGCCTACGCGACTAAAGGCTAACAGAGATTTTGTCTCTTCGCGGCCCCGGACCCTACCGGTGGACAGTTTGTTGCTGCCGAGCGGGGTCTTCGCTAAGCAGCAGGGCTTTCCAGCACTCTCTGTAACTGATAACTTCGTCAACTCCAGGGGAGGCGACGCACTTCCATATATTTGGTCTAGGGTACGCCCCTTCCACATGCTTTACAAATATTATTTACATGTTCCCCTGGTAAGGTGTCTAAGGCCCAAATACTCGGTTCACAAAATTTCCAGCTTTCAATCGCAGCCACGCGGTAGCCTCCCTATTACTTAGTATCTTACTGGTGGGGACAGCAGTTTTCTGGTTATTCTATAATTCTCAACGATTGCAGTAAAGATTTGTGCGCGTTCATCCAGGTTCTGGCAATCCAGCTGTTCTACGCTTACCCGGAAGTGGATAGCTCAGGCTAAGTTGTGTGCCGCTTCTTTGCGGTGAACCGACGCATGCGCTCGCAGCCGGTACTATTCGCAGTTGCAACATAGTGACGGCCGAAGAAGTTGTTATAGCGCTCGTAGACGCGTAAATCGCCTGGTGACGTCAAAGTCGGTGATGACATCACGACATGACGTCCCAACTTGTCACTACTTTGTGGGAAGGAACATATCGCCGCTACTTCCCCTCCTGGCTACGACGCGGCGGCAAGAGTGGAGTGTGGCCTCTCTTTCTACATCACGTGACAGCCTCCTCCCTCCTCTCTCCTTCGACTGCTGTGGTAGGGGAGGAGCGCGATGTGTTGGCTGGGTGTGGTTTTTCGGAGAGAGGGAGTGCGTGTGTGGTGTGTGTGGTGGTCTGCAACCTCTCAGAGAGAGCGGACCGGACGGGCCAGCAGTGCGGACGCGTCCGGAACGGAGGATCTGGAATCAGGAGAACTGAATTGGTTGATTGCGCGCGCGCGACCGAGGAGAACCATTAAACCAGTTTACCCTTTGGTCCTCGGTGTTCGTGTTGTTCTTGGGGGCCACTACTGTGGTCTGAGCTAGCGGAGCGTTGTTTGCTCTGAGAACGGAGCCGCAGCCCCGTAGAGAATCCCACATTTTGGCGCACCAACGTGGGTCCCTGTTGGCGTTCCAGCGGGGAAAGCTAGCTCTGTATGAACAACATGACCATCCCGCGCTATGGGCTGTCTGACCTAATGATGTTGGCCGACGTCTGCGGCCAAGCTTGGGAGATCTCGAGCATTAGCGATTTGGCTACATCAAATCCAACCGCCGATGCGATGTTGGGAGGTCAATTGGACGTGTTGCATGATGCCACAGGCGCGGCTACCGTCCGAAACGTTGCGCCGGGCATTCCCGGTAAGCACATCGAGCCGGAACAGTCCGATGGCTGTGGCTATAGAAGTTCCGTTCTTTTGAACGTGTCCCCTGGCTCACACGCCGATGCGTATCGCGCTAGTATGTTCGCGCCGCGAACTCCTGGCCAGCTTCCGAAGCCCGTGCCCAGTGGCAGTGCCTTCCAGGCCCAATCGCTCCGCTATGTAACAGGTGCGACTTCCAAGGCAGTTCGCCAAACGAGTCTTAATACCGGCAATCCTGATTTACTCGTACAGCCATCGCCCGTCGGCGGCGGCTACTCTTCGCTTCTTTCACCCGCTGCGCACGCAGGCTGGCCCGGTTGCCAAATTGCGTCTACACCCGCCAATGCGGCGAGCGCTCCCCATCCTTTGACGGAGAGGCATGCAGCGTACCCAACATCGGGAGATCCCGAGTTGCATCACAAGCTACCGCCCATTGGCGAAGGCTTTATTCCCCCGGTACTCAGTCGGAATGGCCCTGATTGGAGAACGCCCGCAACAGCGGCACGCGCATCACACCCGATGGCTAGTGAGCGCGCAGTATGTTACCCGGAGGGAGACGCCGCAAACGTCCTAGCATCCGCTTTGCAACAGCTGTTGAAGCAGGCGCACTCGCCTGGCCCTCGGATCGGCGTACCGATACCGACATACAGTGGCTACAGCGACACGCAGAGCGCAAATGACTTCCTACTGGCCTTGCGCCGGTATGAGCTTGAGAGCGACCTGAGCGAGAGTGATATTCTGAGACGAGCTTTGCCAGTTGCACTCGTCGATCAAGCCACCCGGTGGTACCTATTGGTAGGCCACAAAGCGAGCACTATGTCTGACTTTCGAAGCTTGTTCAGGGAGGAGTTCCTTCCGTGCGATTACAAGCAGCGAATGCGGCGAGAACTGGAGCTGCGAACACAGGCACCTGATGAATCGCTAGTAGAGTTCGTACGAGCGATGCAGGAATTGTACGAGTATGCCGAAGCGGAAGCTTCGCATTCGGAGCGAGTGGAACGCGTCCTCCGCCAGTGCCACCCCACATTTGCCCTTTACTTGAGCAGCTGCCGATGCAGCGACCTGAACGAGCTTGCCATTGAAGCTCGCAGAGTCCAGGCTCAGATTTCTGCGGCCCGTAAATACCGGCCCCCGCCACCGGCTAGAGAATCACTAGCGCCGAGGTGTGCCTGGAGCGGCGCCCCAACGGTAAGGAGGGAGTACACTCCTGAGGCAAGTGGGTTCACGAGCGAGCCGTTGCCGCTCGAAGTATCGGATCGCGCCCTGGATCCCTTTGGGTGCCGGTTGCGCAGTGCTGATTTCAACCCTCGTGAGTTCACCGGGGTTCAGCCTCGAAAGTCCGCACCTACTCAGAACGCACCCCCGGAGGGCCGCATACGGCCAGACGGCCGGGTTGCCTCTGAAAACTGCCGAGCGTCCCAGCAACAAGCATGGCGATCTGTGCGCTGCTTTAGCTGTGGCCAAACTGGTCACATAGCCAGAAACTGCCCCTCGAGGTCGGGAAACGAGGCAGGCCGCCAGTAGCAGCACCGGCGGAGGCTGAAAACGCTCGGAAGCCTGTACCCGTCACGTCCGCATTCAAAGTTGGAGAGCCAACTAACACGCCAGCGCCTTTTTTTGACCTCGCCGTAGCGGGAGCAACATTTAAGGCACTGCTGGACGCGGGTGCAAGCATTTCGCTCATTGGAGGCGCGGTCGTTTCCCAGCTCCGACGGCGGTCCGTTCGGATGCGGCAGCGAACAACACCCCTCCTGCTCGCTAGCGGAGAGGTGCGCTCCTGCGGTGACATTCGCCTCGTAGTGCGCTTCGATAAGCGTGTACGCAGAATGCGTTTTGTTCACCTGCCTGGCCTGACAGTACCAATTATCCTAGGCCGAGAGTTCTTGGCTAAAACTGGACTGGTGATCGATATCGCCAGTGGGGGTTATCGGGATAGCCCGTGTGCCCCACTCAGGCCATTCGCCGAACCGCCGGTTACAACGCAATCGTTGTTAACGCGCACGGCCGATCCGCTCGCAGACGGGAGGCATACATCCTATGAGCGCTGCTCGCACCCCCGACCGAGCTCGGTTAGGGCGGCCCGTCTCAATGCTCCCTCTCCGCAGTCGAAGAGGAAAACGCATACAACCCCGGCCACTGCCGGCGGAAAAAGAGACAGTGGGTTTCCGTGTCAGATGCCGCGATCAGCAGCGGCGGCCTGTCAGCACGCTTTTCATCCGCATTAGGAAAAGATAATGCACAGATTGCTGGCCGATGCCGGTGCGCTGACAGGGCACCAATGTGACCGACTGTTGTCGTTGCTACCCAACTTTGACGAGATGTTCACAGACCAGCCGGGATGTACCAATCTGGTGCAGCACCGCATAAATACGGGTGACGCGCTGCCCTGGAAATGTAACCCAAGGCCCGTCAGCGCTGCTAAAAGGCAAGCGATCGATGAGGCGCTCCAGGAGTTGCTCGATGCTGGTCTTATATGCCGTTCTCAAAGTCCATGGGGGTGCCCAGTGGTGCTCGTGCCAAAGAAAGACCGCACTTGGCGCTTGTGCGTGGACTATCGGCGTCTGAACGAGGTCACGGAGAAAGATGCATATCCCTTTCCTAGAATAGACGAGATTGTTTCAAATCTTGGCGAAGCTCAGTTCTTTACGATACTTGACGCCAGCAAGGGGTATCTGCAGGCCGAAATGCAAATAGGCGATGAGTACAAAACGGCGTTCTCATGTCACAGAGGACTTTTCCACTTCACAAGAATGCCCTTTGGATTGTCCGGCGCTCCGAGCACATTCCAGAGACTAATGGACCGCGTACTCGGCGATGCCCGATGGCAGCACGCCCTCGCCTACCTGGACGATGTGATCGTCTATTCCCACACATTCGAGGAACACCTAAAAGACGTTCTGGGAAAGCTCAGGTCCGCTGGCCTTACGCTCAATCCCGCAAAGGCGCAGATATGCCAGGTTCAGGTGAGCTTGCTTGGATATCGAGTTGAACGGGGCCAGGTGTCTCCTGATCCAGAGAAACTTCGGGCGATCCTGGAGTTTCCTGCGCCTACAGATGTCAGCGCTGTTCGCGATATATCGGTATGGTGGGATACTACCGACAGTTCATTCCAAACTCTGTGCGCCTGCAAGCGCCCTTGGCACAATTGATGAAGTATTCCCGTTGGCAATGGGGAGATGAGCAGGAAAAGAGCTTTCGCCAGCTCTCGCACGCCATCGCTGAGACAGCAGCTCTGAAGCTGCCTGACCTAAACAAGCCATTCGTTATCCAGACCGATGCCTGTGATATCGGAGTAGGCGCTGTACTCCTCTAGATGGATGGGGATCAGCTGCGACCAGTGCCGTTTGCGAGCCGCGCGCTCGCGCCGGCAGAACGCAATTACTTAGCGACGGAAAAGGAATGTTTGGCCATTATCTACGCACTGCGACGTTTCGAAATGTACGTAGAAGGAACAAGGTTCACGGTCGAGGCCGACCACATGGCCTTAACATGGTTGAAACGCCTGCGCGAGCCCAGCGGTCGGCTTGCGCGGTGGGCCCTGACACTACAACGCTTCGAGTTCGAAGTGCGCTACCGAAAAGGGACTGCCAATGCAGTCGCGGACGCGCTGTCACGGGCGCCGGTCACTGACACCCAACCGGCAGGCGAAGACGAGGAGGAGACGGAAGGGCAGCTGTCTCCCCCTCTGCGTAGGGAGCGCGCAGCGGGCAGCACCCTGCCTGCGGAGCCCCGAAAGCACGTGCGCTTTGTGGCAGCAGTAGTTCCCCTCGAAGTTGCGTTCAGCAGAGAAGAGTTTTTCAGAGCTCAGCAGGAAGACTCGTACTGTCAGGAGTTAATCAATTGTCTTAGCGAAGATACGGATGCTCTGACAACTCAGGCCAAATTGCGCTGTGAAGCCACTGGTAGTGTGGTTGGCGCTAACTCTAGTGTAGCTGGTATTGCTACGAGTGAGTTGGAGAACTTCCTGCTGGACTGTGAAGGAGCTTTGCTAAAATACGTGCCAGACAAAGAAGCCTCCAGTGAGTGCTTTAAAATTGTGATTCCGCGCAAACTGCGCCGCGCCGCTATGCGGTACTATCACGACGCCGACGCTCACGGGAGCGCCCCAAAGACATGGCGAAAGCTTTGTCGGTTCGCTACCTGGCCCGGAATGAAGGCTGATGTATGTAGTTACGTGCGAACATGCCACATCTGCCAAGAGAGGAAGCGTCGAGGTGGCAAACCACCTGGCTTACTCCAGCCCATCATAAGCACGAAGCCATGGCAAATCCTGGCGTGCGATTTGATGGGGCCGCTGCCGCGCAGCAAAAAGGGGTACAAATACGTGCTCGTCGTTACGTGCCATTTCAGCGCTTTCGCTGAACTCTAGCCGCTGCGGAAAGCTACTGCCCGGGAGATCTTGGGAAAGCTGTCGGAGGTGTTTTGTCGTTTTGGCTTTCCAGAGCGACTGATAACCGACAACGCCATGTATTTCACGTCGAAGGTGTTTAGTGATACGTGCGCGGCAATGGGTGTACGGCAGCAGAAAACCACGTGCTATCATCCCCAGTCCAACGTGAGCGAGCGCCGCAATCGGGATATCAAGCCGCTCCTGGGCGCATATTCGCGGTCGCATAATGATTGGGATGAGCACTTGGACGCAATACCCTTCGCTCTGCGCACGAGTGTAAATCGCTCGACTGGCTTCACGCCGGCTTTTTTCATGTTTGGCAGGCAGCTGAACACGCCAACGGACACGGTCCTGACCCATCGGTCGGACGATGTTCGCAAAGTCGAGGCCAATGTCGACGACCACGCACTGCGATTACGAGAGGGTTTGGCCAATGCCATTAAGGAGGCGAGCCGCAGCCGTGAGAAGGCCAGGGCAAGCCTAAAGGCGAGCTACGACGAAGCCCACGACGAGTTCCAGTTGGGAGACACGGTTC
The DNA here is from genome assembly GCA_023969395.1 of Amblyomma maculatum. Classification (NCBI taxonomy): domain Eukaryota; kingdom Metazoa; phylum Arthropoda; class Arachnida; order Ixodida; family Ixodidae; genus Amblyomma; species Amblyomma maculatum. The sequence continues at coordinate 20,928 of JAJIZL010060129.1, forward strand.
TGAGGCGAAATCATGTTCTCAGCGATGCATCCGTGGGATTCGCGGCCGGCCTTGCGCCCGGATGGGTCGGGCCCTTTGTGATCACAGAGAAACAGTCGCGGCTGATTTACCGACTGAAAGACCCGCACTCAGGCCGAATAAGCGGACCCATTCATGTGGAAGAGCTGAAGCAGTATTTCCAGAGAGATGCTGCGGAAGCTGAAACGCCTCTCGTTCTGGAGAGCGCCGAAGCGGGCGATGCTGAGAGCAGTCTCTACCAGCATCGCTATAACACCCGCAGCCAGCGAAATCGTTGAGGCCGCATGCATGAGAGCGCACATGCAGGCCTCAAACGCGGTTATTGCTTGCACAGTTCGCATTCGAGCTGTTGAGGGAGGAACGCCAGACGCGCGAGATCGCGCGCAAGCGCATGCAAGGGAAGGCAGTCAGTTCCGCGATGTTACAGTGCGGAAGGTAGGCGAAGTCGCCTAATGTCAACCACAAGGGCACGAGAGGTGTCGTGTTTATCCGGCGCGTGTCGATACACGAGCCGGCAGTGTTCCTTTACTCGAAGCCTGTGCTGAGCACGTTCAGAGGGACCTAGCCCGCCGACTGGCCTTATTTATGACACCGGCACTCCGGGCGCATGGGCCACGCTGTCTGCATTCAGGCGGCGAGTGCGGCGAAGGTGATGTTTAGACAGAGCGCCCTGTGGCTTCGCCAGCCTGCAAAAGTTCTTGGAACAGCTCGCATTTGAGCTCGACCGAATAACGAACGGGAGGGCGAGGAGCTACCAGTGCACTCTGACCTCTCCCGCCGCAGTCTGGGCTTTCCCGGACCAGAGTACGTCTGTTCTGTCCTGGCTGGAGAAGATGAACGAGCCCTGCCTCCTGCCCTGGTTGACAATCCCAGGGCGTCGACGCTGCTTGAAGCAAGTGGCGCACCATGATTCCAGCTTTCGAAACTTCGCGCCTTCACCCCGGCAGCAGCGACTAAGATCCCAGATGCAGAGCCTGCCTCTTCGGGGCACAACCTAGTGTCCAGCGGCAGGGAACAGCCGAGAAGCCCGACCAACGGCACTAAAGGGTGGAAGCGACGCGCGCCTACACCCCCGGGCGGACGCCTCGATTGAGGTAGGAGGGGTGTGGGAAGGAACATATCGCCGCTACTTCCCCTCCTGGCTACGACGCGGCGGCGAGAGTGAGGTGTGGCCTCTTCTCTCTACATCACGTGACAGCCTCCTTCCTCCTCTCTCCTTTGACTGCTGTGGCAGGGGAAGAGCACGATGTGTTGGCTGGGTGTGGTTTTTCGGAGAGAGGGAGTGCGTGTGTGATGTGTGTGGTGTGCAGCCTCTCAGAGAGAGCGGACTGGACGGGGCAGCAGTGCGGACACGTCCGGAAAAGAGGATCTGGAATCAGGTGAAATGAATTGGTTGATCGCGCGCGCGCGGCCGAGCAAAACCATTAAACCGCTTTACCCTTTGGTCCTCGGTGTTCGTGTTGTTCTTGGGGGCCACCACTGTGGTCTGCGCTAACGGAGCGTTGTTTGCTCATAGAACGGAGCCGCAGCCCCGTAGAGAATCCCACAACTTCAGCAGGTGATGAAAAAATACTCATCTCTACTGCCATCATTGCCACTATCACGAAGTATCTAAGTGCCACTATAAATATTGGTCACTATCTACCACTAACTAGCTGTGGCGGTCCCCACGGAAACCACGCTGGAATGACGCTTGACAAAGAGTAACGTTTTCCACTTGCCCCGCATGGCTGTCAGCATGACTGACGACGCCGGACGTGAGAATGGCGCATTAAAGGCTTCCGCCTTAACATCTGCTCCTTGACACTCTCTAGCGCTCTCCTCATTATGTAGCGAGAACTATATTATGCGCGAGGCTCGCCATTTCTTGATAGCTTCAGTTTCGCCGTGGCCGCACCATAACCTCGAGCCATTGTCTAGCAATCGCCACAGCAGGCGGCCGCCACTCGCCATGTGATCTGGCATGACGTCATAGAAGGAGCCGATGCCGCAGTATTCCCGTGAAACCCAGTTGCAATAGCTGTGCGCATGCGCCGCAGGAAAGAGTGGTGTAGCTGTTATATATATATATATATACATAGAAGGTAGCTCATTGAAGCAGTCGGTAGATATGGATAGTGAGTACGAGAGACTGAAAGAAGCCATGCTTCGTCGTCGGAATGAAACCAAGAGGAGGCAGCGAGCAGAGGAGATGGTGGAAGAAAGAGCCGTACGCCTCAAGAAGCGTCGTAAGGATGATGCGGCCAGGCGAGTGGCAGGTATGGACTCACAGAGTGCTTTGTTGTCTAGTTTGGTGTCTCGGGACGAAACGAGCAGAAGAGACAGCGGTGAGCCGAGGAGGCAGAGGAAGATCGTGCTCAACGTCTCGAAAAGAGACGGAAGAGCGACATGGCTAGGAAAACCACTTAGCTAATGAAGTTGACAATGTTGAAGTGCATGACGATGGCAAGGCTCTCCGTGCAACGGACCGTGCGATCAACTTGGCGGAAACTTCAAGTGCGAAGCGCTTGTTTCAAACAGACTTTATGAACAACGCGTTCGGCTTTGCGCGTGACGTTTGCAAGACTTTAGCACAAGAAGACCATCTGCTGGTGAGTAGCGCAATTCTCAAAATGCTTTGTTTAGCCATGCCCGAGTGGGGCGAGGAAGGAGGAGCCATGGCGAGAGTTGGCGCTCCGCGTAAGAACTTTCTACAGAAGCAGAAAATCCAGCTTTACAACGAACAATGGGATCAACGATCGACCTAGTTTACCACAGACAAACCTCAGCCTCAAAGCACGGCGTCGGAGGCATTGAGACGTCTGCCTGCTACTTCACCAACCATCGGGCTGTTTTTGTGGCACTGCAGAAACAACAAGATAAGCAAACACAAGACGAAGAACGGGAAATATTGTAACGAGCAGAAGGCGGCAACCCCTCAATGGATCAGTTTCACAATCTCAGCTTCGTCCTTTTTTTCCTCGGTTCCGATAGGCACGCAGTATTACCCCCTCTCTTCGAAAGCGGCGACTCGACGCTGTGAGTGTCTTTAAACTAGACGCACAAGCGAAAAGCAGGGACCACAAAGCTGCACACGCGCAAAAGATCAATCACTCTCATAATACTGTTTCATTCGCACTACGTGAACAGTTTCAGCACTTAAGTGCCGCCGTATTAAGGGTCGTTGACCCCGAAGAACAACTTCGTATGTCACGTTACTAAGACGCCGAATGACCTCGTATGGCCCAAAGTAACCGCAAAGTAGCTTTTCGGAGAGTCCTCGACGGTGCACTGGTGTCCACACCCATACAAGATCGCCAAGTTGGTAGTGAACGTCTCGGTGTCAGACGTTGTATCGACTGGCATCGTGGTGTTGTTGACATTGAATACGGCACCTTGCGAGCTGGCGCACTTCTGCGGCCCGATGCAGAAACGTGTCGACATTTGCATAGGCGTTGGTGACATCGCCGCCGTGGCTTATGGGTAGCATATTGTCCAACTTTGGGGTGACGGGACTACCGTAGACTAGCTGGAATGGCGCAAGACGCGTCGTCTCCTGTTCAGCCGTACTGTATGCAATGTACGGCATACAGGCCCTCGAGATGCTCAATAAGCGGGCGTAAACCGGGGTCAGCCCATTGACGCTGGGCCATGTCGCTGGCCGTGACTACAGCAAGAAACAGGAAGGCGTGGTCTTCGTTTATCGGGAGGGGCAGCATCAACTAGTGCACGCGACAAGCAATCGGCGGCTTGTGCTTACAGCCGCACTTGTATATAACCGTAATGTCGTACTCTTGGAGACGGAGCTCCACCTTCCAAGCCGTCCAGAGGGGTCATTGAAGTTGGCTAGAAAGCATAAACAATGGTGGTCGCTCGCAGAGCTAAAAGGGCGTCCGTAAAGATAGGGTCGAAACTTAGCTATTGCTCAAACTACCAAGACACATTCCTTTTCCGTGGTTCAGTAGTTTGCCTCTGCTTTTGAAAGAGAGCGACCCCAGTAAGCGATAACTTTCTCAGTGGCAGTTTGCCACTGAATCAGAACGACACCGAGTTCAAAATTACTGGGATCGGTATGAATATCCGTAGCAGCGTTATCATCGCTGGCGTAACTCGTTCAAGGCATCCTCTTTATCTTCTTGCCACGCAAAATGAACATTGTCTCGGGTAAGAAGCTTAAGAAGCTCGGCAGTTGCTGCTAAATTCTCGACGAAACGCCTGTAATAGGCACAAAGCGCCAGAACCCTTCTGATGTTCTTGAGTTTTCCACAGCAGCAGTCTTGTCGGGATCTGGTTTCACGCCCTCAGCACTAATAACATTGCCAAGAAAGCAGAGCTTCTGGAATCCGAAATGGCATTTCAGCGGTTTTATCGTCAGTTGGGCTGAACGCAGCGCCTGTAGTAGCATTCGAAGCCGGTCGAGTTGCTTCTCAAAACTAGACGCGAAAATGACGACATCGTCTAGATATGCTAGGCACGCTTGCCACTTCCTTCAGGTTGCTGGCGCAGAAAAGCGACCGAAAGGAAGCACTTTAAATTCATAAAGGCCGTCGGGGGTGTTGAACGCTGTTTTCTCTCTGCCCTTTTCGTTCGCTTCTGTCTGCCACTAGCCATTCTTGAGGTCAAGCGATGAGAAATATTTGGCAATGCGTAACCGGTCCAATGCGTCGTCGATACGCGGGAGCGGGTGTACGTCTCGTTTCGTTACCTGATTTAACTTACAACAATTGACGCAGAAACGAGAGGTATTGTCTTTGTTCTTCACCAACACTACAGGCGAAGCCCAGTAGTTGGTAGGCGGCTGCATCACGCCGTCGGTAAGCATTTCTCGCACCTGCCTTCGAATAGCCTCACGTTCTGTTGACACGCGGTATGGGTGTTGGGAAATCGGCTTGGTCTCCGTGTCAACCATAATGCGGTGTTTGGCTACTGGGGTGCGCCCAGCTTTCGAAGACGTTGCAAAGCATCCAGCAAAGTCCCAAAGGAGCTCTAGGAGTCGCCGCCGTTCAACCACCGACAGATTGTGATTAATGTCCACAGTTGATAGGATGTCGGGTGCATCGCATTCAGCTGGCGACGGCGGCGCCACAGTACAGATGTTCGCTGGCTCAATAAAGTCGGCAACATACGCGATGGCCGTTCCTTAGGAATGTGCTGAAACTCGGCCCCGAAATTTGTTATCCAGAGCTTCGCACTACCATCTCGCAAGCGAACAAGTCCGCTTGCAGCGCGAACCCCTTTCTGAAAATGCAGGTACACGTTCCTGCCCCGCCGGGGTGGTGCAGTGGTAAGACGCCCGGCTACTGTGCCGGAGTTCCCGGGTTCGAACCCGACCGCGGCGGCTGCGTTTCGATGGAGGCGAAACGAAGAGGCGTCGTGTGCTATGCGATGTCAGCGCACGTTAAAGATCCCCAGGTGGTCGAAATTACTCCGTAGCCCTCCACTACGGCTCCTCTTTCTCTCTTTCCACTTTCATTCCCACCCTCCTCCCTTCCCTTACGGCGCGGTCGGGTGTCCACAGAGCAAGTGTGACAGTTACTGCGCATTTCCCTTCCTGTGAACCAATTTAATTTTATTTTAACACGTTCCTGTCTGCCAGTACGTCGCGTTCGTATGGTGAGTCGCTTTCTACCAGGACCATAATGCTGCACCTTGGCGGGACCGTAACGTCAGCAGCTGTAATACGCAAGGCGGTTAATGAACTGTCGACGCTAGATCTCACAATGGCTTGGCTTGGCGAAAAAGTCACACGTGATTCTTGTAGATTAATTATCGCACCGTTAGTCTGTAAGAAGTCCAAGCCAAGTATGACGTCTCGCGAACAGTGGGTAAGAACAGCGAAGTCGGAAACAAATAAATCCGTAAATTGCAACTCTCGCAACACATCTTCCAGCCGGGGTAATAAGGTGTCCCCCTGCAGTGCGGATCTAAGGCCCAGTCCACTCGCTTAAAACTTTCTTCAATTTCCTGGCTAACCCATTGCTCAGAACTGAATAGTCCGCCCCCGTGTCAACTAACGTGGTAAATAGAAAATCGTCGATAGAAACTGGTATGTCCAAAGCTGCGCGCTCAGATTCATCGTTACATGACTCCGTCTGATAACCGTTATCTTGTAACAAACGTGATGGAGGATGTTCGGCAGCTCGCTCGTTAGCGGCCTCACCAACACAGGTTGCTGTTCATAGTTTTCCCGACGGCTCGGGAAGCGGTCGTTCGACGAGCGGCCAGTGCAATATGTAGAGGGACGTGGACTTTGGGAACGATAACGGGAAGAGGTAATGAGGCAGAACACGTATTGTGGGACGTCTGGGGATCCGTATACGCTGACAGGTACTCCTTGGTTTCGGGTGGTGATTCACCATGATGGCAGTGAGCACCTGCCCCACTACCTCCGCAACGTGATTCATTGCAAGTCTCTCTTTCCATGCTGTCGAAGACAATCAATCCGAACCTCATGCCGCACCAACTTGAGGAATTGCTGCAATTGCTTCAAGCCCACCAAGCCATTTTTGATGCCACTTCCCTACCACTGGGACGGACCTTGCACATCACCGCATCCTTACCGAAGGTAACTCAATTGTACGCCGACGACCTTATCCGGTTTCTCTCTCGGAACGAAAAGTAATTGAAGAAAATTTCAATGACATGCTCCGTCGCGATATTATTCGTCCATCGACAAACCCATGGTCATCCTTAGTATTATTAGCAACAAAGGAAGGACGGATCGGCACGATTTTGCGTTGATTATCGCGCACTCAACAAAATTACCCGCAAAGACGTCTACCCGGAGCCGCGTATTGATGACGCCCTTGACTCTCTCCAAGGTGCCGAATACTTCTCTAACTTGGACCTCCGCTCAGGCTATTGGCAAATACCTATGCACGAGGACGACAAAGAAAAAACCGTTTTCGCAACTCCCGACGGACTTTACGAGTTTAATGTTATCCCCTTCGGCCTTTGTAACGCACCCGCAACATTTGAAAGAATGATCGATACTGTACTTCGTGGCCTCAAATGGAGAATCTGTTTATGTTACTTGGGTGACATTCTTATCTTTTCATACACTTTTACTGACCATCTCACGTGCCTGAATGAAGTCCCCACGTCTCTTGCTATAGCGGGCCTTCAGCTCAACAACAAGAAGTGCCACTTTTCAGAGAAGGAAATTAAAATATTGGGATATCTGGTTAGCCATGACGGCAAACGCCCAGACCCTGAAAAAATATTCGCATTCTTGAACTTTCCTCGTCCGCAATGGACTAAAGATTTGCTCAGTTTCCTCGGCCTGGCGTCCTATTTCCGGCGATATATAAGACATTTTGTAACTATTGCTGCGCCATTTCATGAACTACTTAAAGCGCGCAGCCCTTTCGTGTGGACTGAACAGTGCAACATTGCTTTTAATGACCTAAAGTACGCCCTCACATCACATCCAGTTCTTGGCCACCTCAGCGACAGCGCTCCGACGTATCCTGCACTCTGATGCCAGTTGTCACGGTCTTGGTGCTGTACTTCTGCAGGGCGAAGTAACTTCACTTGAGAAAGTGATTGCCTTCGCCAGTCGGACCATGACTCCAGCTGAGAAAAACTACACCATTACGGAGCATGTCTCGCCGTCGTCAGGGCTGTTCAAATGTTTCGCCCTTACCTATATGGTCGGCATTTCACAGTTGTGACCGATTACCATGCTCTTTGCTGGTTATCTTCACTGAAAAATTTGACAGGCAGACTTGGCCGTTGGATTTTACGCCTGCCAGAATACCATTTCGACGTGGTTTATATATCGGGCCGCCAACACCAAGAAGCCGACGCACTTTCTCGCTGCCCGGTTTCGGAATCACCCTGCTGTTTTTCTTCAGAATGCATTTCCACCTCTGAACCCAGTCAATCATCGCTTCCACCGACGCATATCACTGCAGTTTCTTTTGACGGCTCTGAGAACAAGCACGCCCTCCGCCCACAGCAATTACCTGATGCCTACTGTCGGCCCATCATCGACCGCCTTATCGGCGCTTCGAGCCCACCAACGCTAGGCTTCGCCGACAGCTTCGCAACTTCAAGTTTGAAGATGGCATACTACGCCGCTACGTCTATTATCCTGATGGAACTCGCTGGCTCCCAGTCGTACCGCGTGTGCTTCGCCCACGTATACTAGCGGATTTCCACGATGACGCTATTGCAGGTCACCTTGGTTTTAACAAAACATACGACCGCGTGAAAAGATGATTCTTTTAGCCTGGCCTGTCTACCACCGTAGCTAAATATGTTGTTTCCTGCCACCTGTGCCAACGTCGCAAACGGCCGACTTCTTCCCCCGCTGGTCTCCTACAGCCACTTCCCTGTCCCGCCACACTATTCGACGTAGTCGGCATCGACTTATATGGTCCTCTACCTCTCTCCAATGGGGGTAACGATTGGATTATAACAGCTGTCGACCACCTTACACGCTATGCTGAGACGGCCCTATACCGACTGGTTCCGCTGAAGAGGTAGCTAATTTCTTTTTGCGGTCAATTGTATTGCGTCATGGCGCTCCTCGGGTGGTTCTAAGTGACCGCGAGACGGCCTTCTTATCGACAGTCGTATCCGAAGTTCTTCGTGCGTCATCCATCCTCCATAAGACAACCTCAAGCTACCATCTCCAGACTGACGGTCTGACTGAGCGATTGCACCGCACCCTATCGGATATGATATCCATTTACATCACACCGGATCATCGAAATTGGGATACTGTTCTACCATTCGTCACATTCGCCTATAATACTGCAGTACAGCGAACTACCGGTTACTCCCCATTTTTCCTCGTTTTCGGCCGTCCTCCCACTACAACCCTCGACACTTCATTCTTCTCTACGCCCGACTACTCCCCATCATTACCAGCCCAGTTCTTATCCCGTGTAGCCAGATGCCGTCATCTTGCCCGCCTCAACACAGAAGCGTGCCAGCAGGACCGCAAGAGTCGCTACGATTCGAAACATCGCGTGGTCTCTTTTCGTCCTGGTGACGAAGTACTGCTGTATACACCACTGCGCACCCCTGGCCTTAGTGATAAATTTCAGCGCCGCTATCTTGGGCCCTACAAGATAATCAACCAAACTTCCCCAGTAAACTACCAAGTCAAACCTGTTGATTCCCCAGCTTACCGATGCCACCGTGGAACTGAAATTGTTCATGTATCTCGCTTGAAGCCGTTTGCGCGGCGCGGTACATCGGTTGGTTAGGAGTGGCCAGGCTGGCCACTTCCGACCCCCCGGGCAGATTGTGTGCGCCCTCCACGGATCTTCTTTCATTTGCACATACCATGACCTTCTTTCTCTTGTACATACCATCATCATCGTCCCGCCGCGCCGGCTCCGGGGCCCGCTTGGGTTTTCTCCATGAGATTAACGCTGACGCGGCATACCTTGCCTTGCCTTCACGACCTTGCCGTCTGGACCTGGCCTTCTTTCACGATATCAATTTTAAGCCTACCTTTCTGCTTTTCCTGTCTAGGTCATCATTCATTATTTGCAGTTATATCCCCCGAGGTACTTAGCAAGGCAACGTCATCAGTAAATCGCAGATTACTGAGGTATTCTCCATCTACCCTTATCCTTAACGGATCTCATTCCAATTATCTGAATACTTCCTCTAAGCAAGCTGTGAATAATACTGGGGAGATCATGTCTCCTTGCCTAACACCGTTCTTTATGGGAATTTTGTTACTTTCTTTATGCAGAACTATGGTTGCTGTGTACCCACTATATATATCTTCCAGCACTTTCACGTACGGCTCGTCTACTCCCTGATTTCGCAGTGCCAGCATCACCGCCGAGGTTTCAACTGAGTCAAATGCTTTTTCGTAATCAATGAATGCTATGTATAAGGGTTGGTTATATTCCGAGCATTTTTCTATCACCTGGTTGATGGTATGGATATGATCGATAGTAGAGTACCGTTTTCGAAAACCTGCTTGATCCTTGGCTTGATTGCAGTCTAAGGTTGTCCTGATTCTATTAGCGATTGCTTTAGTAAATACCTTATACGCAAAAGACTGTAAGCTGGTCTGTAATTGTTAAGGTACTCAGAGTCCCCTTTGTTATGAATGAGGATAATATTTGCATTCTTCCATAGTTCCGGTACCGTCGATGACAACAGGAACTGCGTATAGAGGGTGGCCAGTTTTTCTAGTATGATATCCCCCCCCCCCCCCCCGTCCTTTAACAAATCTGTAGTTATCTGATCCTCTCCAGCTGATTTCCCCATATACATAGTTTCTGGTGCTTTCTTGACCTCGTCCTTCGTCACTAGTGGAATCTCTGATTGTTTTCCCCTCCGCCAATCTCATTACAGTCCAGATTGCTTTGACTACTGTAGAGATCAGTATAGAACTCCTCGGCTACTTCGACAATCTTGTCCATATTCGGGATGACGTTGCCTGCTTTGTCCCTAATCGCATATATCTCGATTTTGCCTATGTCCAATTTCTTCTTTACCGCTTTAAGGCCTCCCCTGTTCCATGCAGCATGCTCAATTTTCTCCATGTTATACTTCTTTATATCGGCTACCTTGCGCTTATTGAATAGCTTTGATATCTCGGCCAATTCTATCTGGTCTGTTGATTGTAAACATTCATACTCTGGCGTTTTTTTAATCAAATTTTTCGTCTCCTTAGACAGCTTACCGGTATCCTCTATAGCCATCCTGCAGCCTACTTCAACAGCGCACTCAGTATTGATATCTCTGGATTTATTGTTCATTGCTTCCAGGGTAATGTCCCCATCCACGGTTAAAACTGAATATTGTGAGCCTTCTGTAGATGTTCTTTAATTTGTACATGCCATGATCTTCCTCTTTCATTTGTACATACCATCATCATCGTCCCGCGGTGCCGGCTCCGGCACGCGCCTGGGTTTTGTCATCGGATTAAAACGCTAGACAAGGCATCGCTGGCCTTGTCGTCACGACCTTGCCGTTTCAACCTAGCCCTCTTTCAATATCTATTCTGTAGCCAGATCCTGAACTCTTCTCCCCTCCCACTCACCGCTAATTCATTGATTGGTTTCTTTCTTACTAATCTGTTGCGTTCCTTCTTCAGATTTTGGCTTATTCGGGACCTCACCACCCCGTTGTCACTGCATCGCACTTTCCCGATTACCTCTACATCTTGCATAATGGTGGGGGTTGAACACATTATGAAGTCGATTTAATTTTTAGTCTCCGTGTTAGGAATTTTCCATGTCCATTTCCAGTTCTTCCGTTTGCTGAAGAAGGTATTCATGATTCGTAAGTTATTGCGCTCTGCAAACTTAACTCCTCG
>JAJIZL010060129.1:32620-56515 GCA_023969395.1 Amblyomma maculatum
ATATATTGTTACGTGGTGGCATGACAAGCGATGGAACACGGCGACACAACAGAAACAGAACGATGTGATGACATGAGGATGAAATGCGTTTTTAATGGACAGCGGGCCTGGCGCGAGCGCTCCGCCCTGCGCTACTGCCCGCTTCATCTTCGTAGCATTATCCGGGGCCACCGAGCGATCGTCCCGATCGATTGCTAGAAATCCAATGCATGACGTGACGATGAACACTGACAGGATCGGGACATGAAACGCTGGACACCACAATGAAGGAGAAGATGGGCAGAATGCTTGCACCGGTGCATCGAGTCAAATCTTCACCGTTTACCGAAAGCCAAGGGTTATGGACACGCCGAACGGCTTGGGCGGGGGTGCTGTCTTCGCTCGAGTGGTCTAGGTCGCTTCGTCGTGGGGACGGTAGGGTCGGTAGGGTCGGCTTTGGGCTTTTCCTGGTCGTCGTGTCGTCGTGTGTTGTGGTCAGGGCTGGGGACGAGGCTGGGGACAGCGGTTGGAAGGGTCTGAACAAAAAGGGCTGGGGCAGAGCTGGGCGGCGATCTCCACGGGTTTTCGGCAGATGGACCCGGCGTACGGTTGGCTTCGACGGTGCAAGGCGAGGATGGGGATGAACCGCACCTCCAACCAAATGTTACGTGGTTGCATGACAAGCGATGGAACACGGCGACACAACAGAAACAGAAGGATGTGATGACATGACGATGAAATGTGCTTTTAATGGCCAGCGGGCTTTGCGCGAGCGCACCGCCCCGCGCTACTGCCCGCTTCGTCATCTTCGTAGCATTATATATACTTTTATACATATATATACCCATTTCATGCCCTCTAGTTTCTCTAACAGCAATGCTAAACTAGCTTCACTAGCTAGGGTCCTAGCGTTAAGTTTTGCCAGGGTCAGTTTCCAATGGCGGCCTGTCCAGCGGAGCCTGGAATTCTTAGCACCCCTGCTGCGTCACAAATCTGACTGCCGCCGTGGTCAGTTGTTCCGCTGCCGCTGGTGACTGAGGTCCGGAGTTTTATGGAAGTAATCATGAGAGGTCGCGGCCAATTACTGCACCAGGGTGGCCAACTCCTGTTCTGGTGAGGGTATGTGTTGCCGGAGGTATTCACCTGCATCAGGTCGCACCCCTAACCAGTTTATGCAATTCCATCGACACGCGGATATTTTTTATTCGGTGGAGAATTGCGCGGCACCGGGATTTGAGCCCCGGTCCTCTTGCATGCGAGGCGGATGTTCTACCGCTACACTCCCGCTGCACATCTAAACGACAAGGTGTACTCAAGTTTAACTGTGCTCTCGCTCTGTATATTCTGGCCTAGTTGAGCTAAGGCACTGCCGTTTTTATCGCTAGAGGTTTCGGTCCGTCGCGTATGTTGTCCCTGGCCGTATTCAAGAATCGCCTTGAATAGCCCCGAAGAAGAAGAACGCTCGGTCATGCGAAGCTAATGCTTTCAATACATATTCAATTCAGGAGCGTTGAAATAAATAAACAATTTGTTCACAGGAAGGGACACCTTTCTCACTTTTGTTTCTGCCCACCAACTGACAATGCTTGTTTTGAAGTGTTCACTATCCCAATCCGTCGGAGCCGTCAGCGTCACGGAGGTTTTCACCTTCGAGCGAACTTCACAGATACTGCGCCTTTCCTTTTTATAAACCTATTTACAACGAAAGCAAAACTTTTACTACTCTAGGTATTGCAGGTATTCATGTGACACTAAATTTGCCCTTGAAATGACCTTAATCTAATTAAGTGTGGGTGTCCACGTTTTCGTGGTATTCATCCAAAAATAATGCGCCTTCCGTTCACCAAACCCTAGCCTAATGCCGAGCCATGGTGGTGCAGTGCTAAGACGTCCGACTACTGTGCCGTAGTACCCGAGATCGAACCCGACCTCGGCGGCTCGTTTCGATGGAGGCGAAACGAAGAGGCGTCCGTGTGCTGTGCGATGTCAGCGCACGTTAAAGATCCCCAGGCGGTCGAAATTACTCCATAGCCCTCCGCTACGGCTCCTCTTTCTCTCTCTCCACTTTCACTGTCACCTTCCTCCCTTCCCTTACGGCGCGGTTGAGGTGTCCACGGAAAACAAGTGAGACAGTTACCGCGCCATTTTCTTCATATTAATTCATTAATCAAACCCTGGCCTAAATGAAGAGGCAGCTCTGGGTTCTGCGGTGTCAGCTTGAACAACGGTGAAGGTCTACTACAGATACTGGCCATTACTTTCTTAAAAGCAAGGTATTGTAGAGAGGGAGATGAGTTTCGAAGGCATGCGCACCGCGAGCGCACAGTGCGAGATCGTGTTGAAGAAGCTTGAGACTGACGCTTCAGCGAGAGCTCTCTCTCGGATCCCCAGGTTAGAAAACCTCGTTACAACTTGGTGGAGTGTGCTGATTCCACTCTTCACTTGCTATCCTGGAGCTACGCAGCCGCACCCTTGCACCTACAATGACAACCGATGTGAGCCAGCCATCTGCTTCTTCGCCAACCCCCGTCGTTTGCCCAGGGGCACTCCGACAGCGGGACCTGGCCATATTCAGCGGGACTGATGATCACGATGTGGAGGATTGGCTTGCCTCTTATGAGCGGGTAAGTGGCCACAACCGTTGGAACGAAGCTCTGAAGCTCAGCAGCATCGTATTCTACCTGACGGACATTGCCAGTCTCTGGTACCATACACACGAAGCAGAGTTCAATACCTGGTCAGCTTTTAAGCGTGCCTTGTCCGATATCTTTGGCCACCCTGCTGTCCGAAAGCTGCGAGCCGAACAGCGCCTAAAATCAAGACGCTAGCAACACGGTGAACCCTTCACCAACTATATAAAATATGTTGTGAGTCTGGTAACACGTATCGACCCGTCCGTGCCGGAAACTACTCTTATCGGGTGTCACCCGTTAATAATTAGGGGGCATTATTAACGATGTGCCCTTAACGGTGCGCACACTCCCAGACACCCTTAGAGTGAGTGGGGGTAGCTGTTCCGGTCGCGAAGGAGATGCCCTCGACCTGCGTGGCAAGCTCAGCCGGAATTCAACTACCTAGTAGTGACAGAAGGGGGTGGTCGTTTGGTGCCCAGCTGTCGCCGGTTCAAACCAGAGTAAGGATCGGAGTCAGAAGTAACAAACAAAACACAATTTATGTAGAGCAAGAGACGATACAAAGGAATACACAAGATCACTTGAAATACAACAGACGAGAGGTTCACAAATACAAACGCTAAGCATGCAACTACAGAATGATCCAATAACACAGAGGCTTTACAACAAATCAAACACGAGAGAGTTACATAAACAAACACCAAATTGTTCACCGGGCACTGTTGCAGTCCGACGCCTCAAGAGTCACGATGTGGCCGCCATACGAGACGAGCGCCGCTGCCTTGCAGGTCCCCAAGAGTGATGCCACAAAGATGGCTAACATAAGATGTGACCAGTACCCCCTCCCCAAAAATAAACCATAGTCACCACCACCACCACTTTGCCAGCAGCGGGTGATCCCGGGGAGCCCAGCTGAAGCACAGGCGAACACGTCGCAAACACTGACGAACTGTCTGACTGACCAAGCGGTGCGGTCTCTTTAAATAAGGCGCGCCGCGTCTGTCTGTTAGCACGCACCAAAGCTAGCGCGCACACACACTTAGCTTCGCTGGTTATAGCGCTCTCTCCTCCTCCCGTCGAGCCGCGCGTCGTCATTGGCCAGGTCCCATAGAAAGTTTTCGAAAGGTCTGGCACATTCCAGGCCGATGAACCACCGTCCTCCCCGGGCAATAGGAAAGAGGGTGACGGCAACGCGTACAAAACTATGCGCTCTCCCGCGCGGGGAAGGAGGCTTTTCTCTCCATGCTTTCCACGCGACGCCGCGCGGGCCTCTCGCCGTACCGGCCTGATGAAAATGTGCGCCGATTTCATGACATCGGGCATATTTTAAACGGCATCGAAGCAGACGCCTTTCATATGCATGTCGCTCACGACGCCAACACCGTTGCCGAAGTCTTCACGCTTTGCCAGACATACGATGAGCTTCCCAAGCAGCGCAATCCAGCCCCACAACCATCCATTCAGCCCGATTAACTATCAAGCTTGGCTGTTTCGGCGACCAGCAGCTCGCTGCTCGACCAGATCAAGGACATTGTGTGCGAGGAGGTCGCCCGACAATTATTCCTTCTGCAAAGCGTTCAGGAACCTTCTCCTAACCTAGCCGCAAGCCTTCAAGCTGTGATTCGGGATCAAGTGGCTCAGGTGCTACCAATCACTCCTCAGCAGGTTCCAGTCGCAGCGGCTGCTACATACGCCGACATCCTCATACGCCCCAGCACCACCGAATCGTACATCTTGTTCCGCCCTCCCCCTCTCGCCCGCCCTCCACCGCCGCCAGCCCCTTTCAATCCTCCTCGGCCGACTTCTGTTCGTTTGAACCCTTGGAGTACTCGGGACAATCTACCAATTTGTTACGGGTGTGGTGCTGCTGGAGAAATGCGTTACTGTCGTCGCCGCGTCATCCCGCCTACAAATTTCTCAAGACCCTACGCTTACGGACCTGCTGAATATACGCCACGTCCCTCTTCTGCCGACCTTGATTCCGCTGCCGATCGACCAACTGCTCGCCGCCGCTCTCCTTCACCAAGGCGCTCGATTTCACCCATGCGTCGCTACGCCAACGAGCCTCGGAAAAACTAATTAGCGCAGTTCCCGAGGCTAGAACTGCGAGTGCGTCGAAAAATATAAGACCTCGTCTCGTCCCTGCGAATGTGATTGAAGTTGTGGAGGGTGTGACTATCTTAGCACATTTGGATACTGGCGCTGCTGTGTCTGTGATGAGCCGAAAACTGTGCCGCAGGCTACGCAAAGTGACGACGCCTTTACCTGACCTTTCGCTTCACCCCGCTAATGCTCAGCGTGTCTTGCATTTGGCGGCTTGCAAGCCAGGATTTTCCTTCAAAGCTTCCTATATACCATAGAATTTGTCATTCTGTCGACGTGCTCACATGACCTTATTTTAGGGTGGGAATTTCTCCGCCACCATCACGCCATTATCAACTACGCTTGCGCCGAAATCAAACTTTTTCCTTGCAACAACCCTTCGGATATCGAATTGTTTCCTGCTCCCAGCAACCTGATTGTGAATGCCGACATCGATCGTCCCTCCGCGCTCATCTATTACCATTCCTGTTTCCTGTCTCTCCGCACCTGACAGCGCCGTCATTTTCTCCCCGTCCGAGAGCTTCGCATCTCGCCACGCTCTGCTTCTACCATACTCTGTGCTCACTGTCCAAGACGGCTGCAGCCTGATTCAGGTTTCCAACCCTTTGCTGAGCCCCTGCTCTTTCCTCCGTGGTGAGTGCCTTGGTATTGTTCAGCTCATTGATGGCGTGATAATCCTGGTCAGTTGCACTGATTCCTCTCTTCCTGTCGTCTCAATTACTTTGCCTGAGCCTACATCTTCCGATGCAGCCGAAGTCATTGTTGGTTCTATCGAAGCCAGCCTCGACACACAACAGCGCCCTTAACTTCTTCACTTACTGGAGAAGTATCGCTCTTCGTTCGATATTTCAAAAATGCCACCTCGTCCGCACGGCTACCTTTACCCACGAGATTGATACCGGTACCCACAAGCCACTGCGTCAGCGCCCATACCGTGTCTCGGCAGCTGAACGACAGATTATTGACGACCAAGTCGACGACATGCTTCAGCGGGGTGTCATTCAGCCGTCCAGTAGTCCGTGGGGCTCGCCTGTCGTCCTTGTCAAGAAAAAGGATGGCACTATACGGCTTCGCGTCTATTATCGGCGCCTTAACAACATCACATGCAAAGACGTCTATCCGCTGCCTCGAATCGCTGACGCCATAGACTGTTTACAAGGAGCTGAATTCTCTCGTCGTTAGACCTGCGATCAGGATATTGGCAAGTACCTCTTGCGGATGCTGCACGTGCCAAGACTGCTTTTGTAACACCTGATGGCCTGTACGAATTCAACGTCATGCCCTTCGGACTTTAACGCGCCGGCCACTCTTGAGCGCATGATGGATTCGATACTCCATGGCATAAAGTGGAAAACTTGTCTCTGCTATTTAGTTGACATTGTAGTCTTCTCTTCTGATTTCGAGAGCCACCTTCTGCGTTTGGAGTGCGTGTTGAACTGTTTGACTCAAGCTGGGCTCTTCCTTAACCTGATAAAGTGTCGCTTTGGTGCTCGTGAAGTCGCGATTTTAGGCCACGTAGTTTCCAAGGACGGCGTACTTCCAGATCCTACCAAGCTTCGCGCCGTTGCTGAGGTCCCGAAGCCGTCCACCGTCCACTATGAAGGAGCTCCTCAGCTTTATCGGCCTATGTTCCTAATTCCGACCGTTTGTCTGAAATTTCGCCATTATTTTTGCGCCTCTGACGAACCTCCTGTGTGGCGACAACGACCTGACTGGTTGGTCAAACGCCTGTGACACCGCTTTCACAATACTGCGCCGTCTTCTCGTTTAACCTCCCATTTTACGGCCCTTTCATCTAAATGCTCCCACTGAAATTAATACCGATGTCAGTGGCGTTGGCCTCGGCGCTGTTCTTGCGCAACGAAAACCCGGTTTTGAAGAATACGTCCTTGCCTACGCTAGCCTTTCGTTAACGAAAGCGGAATCTTATTACTGCGCCACAGAAAAAGAATGTCTAGCCATCTGTTGGTTGTCCTCCTTGAAAGACCCTACAGGCCGGCTAGCCCGATGGGCCCTCCGTCTCCAAGAGTACGATGTCCGTGTCATCTATTTCTCCGGCTGAAACCACAATGACGCCGACGCTTGTCCCGCTCTCCCCTATCACCTCCGAGCGCCTGCTGTTCCCGCGTTGAGTGCTCTTCGTTGACGCATGCCTTGCGCAACATGGCATGTGAGCAAAAACAGGATCCTTGGATAGCTCGCCTTATCAGTTTACTCTCGGATCCATCGGCTTCACCAGTACCTCGGGCTATCCGCCACCAGGCTGCTCACTTAGCTATTCGCGACGGCCTCCTGTACCGCCGTGACTACATATCTGACATTTGGAAGTGGCTACTTGTCATCCCTGCTCACTTGAGATTGAAAATCTGCTCATGCTTTCACGATGACCCACACTACGCTCATGCCGGCGCATTTAAAACGTACTCACGGCTTCTGCTTCGCTATTATTGGCGTGGTATGTTTACTTACGTCCGCAAGTAACTCCGCTCGTGCGCTCACTGCCAACGTCACAAGTCTCGCCCTCATACCTCAGTCGGCCCCGTGCAGCCTCTTCCTTGCCGCACGCGCCCTTTCGACCGCATGAGGATCGACCTTTATGGACCGCTTCCATACTCTGCTGCCGGCAACCGCTGGTTTACCGTAGCCGTCGACCACCTAACTCGTTACGCTGAAACCGCGGCTCTCCCTGAGGCTAGGGCATCCCATGTTGCATCCTTCATCTTGCACCATTTCATTCTGCGCCATGCCGCGCCCGCGAACTCTTGAGTGACAGAGGACGTGTCTTCCTTTCGGCGTTAGTGGAATCCTTTTTTGCAAGATTTCAGCATCACTCACTGAACTACTACAGCATACCATCCACAAACAAATAGTTTGAAGGAAAAGTTTAACTGCACCTTGGGTGATCTGCTCTCCGTGTATGTCGCACCAGACCATTCAGACTGGGACCGGCTCCTATACCATTCGTAACGTTTGCTTATAACACCGCCACACAGACCACTACTGGCTTCTAACCGTTTTTTCTCCTTTACGGACGTGAACTTTCCTCTCTGTTGGACACGATTCTGCCTTATCGGCAAGAGGAATCCGAACATACCACTGTCTCTGAAGCTTTCAAACCCGCTGAAGAAAGCCGTCGGCTCGCTCGGTCTTTGACATCGGGAGAGCAGGGACGCCAAAAGTCGCGCTTCAACTCTTCTGAGAGTACTGACAACTTCCAACCCGGCTCTCCCGTCTGGCTTCGCGTGCCATCTGCGACTTCCGGTCTCTCCTACAAACGATCTCAAATAGCATGGACCCTATCTGGAGCCTTTACCGCACTTCACCAGTCAACTATATCGTGGAACTCGTGAAACACCATACCACCCTCTGGTCTCCCGCAGACATAACCGCGAAACTGTCCATGTGGGCCGCCTCCAACCATTCTATGACCCGTCTGTGTTGTCATCGCCATGAACCGCCAGGATGGCTCGTCTTTTCGCCGAGGGGTAATTGTAATGAGGAAGATGAGTTTCGGAGGCATGCGTACCGCAAGGGCACGGCGTGAGATCGTGTTGTTGAATAAGCCTCAGATTGACGCTTCAGCGAGATCTCTCTCTCTCTCGCGGATTTCCAGGTTAAGATCCCTCGTTACAGTATAAATAATATACAAGAAAATATATGATAATATGATTTTTACATGGTTATTTGCAGCTGCCCGTAATTCCGTGATGCAACATGTCCAGATACAGATCTGCCACTTGGCAGGTGCTCTCCTGATGGGGCTGGGGCAGGTAGGCGGTGGGGGCCGGCGCCTACCAGTCTCTCACCGAGTTTTTATCTGTTGTAGGCCGTCATTGCACCCGCCACCGCTTCAGTGGTGGACGACGGCTGCTGTAGCGGCGCGCGTCTTTCTCTCCCTCTTTCTTCTCTTCTGTCTGCACGAAGCAGCGGAGGTGGCTCAGCTGCAGAGCCATAGCAGATCCGTGCATTTTCGTTTCCTTCTTCGTACAGCCACAACAACAGATAAGCTTCGGAGAGGGCCAGTGTTGCACCACAGATATCATTAAAACTTATTTGGTTTGGTTTGGGATTTAACGTCCTAATGCGACTCAGGCTATGAGAGACGCCGTAGTGGAGGACTCCGCAAATTTGGAACACCTGAGGTCCTTTAACAAGCACTGACATCGCACAGCACACGGGCGCCTTGCTTTTCGCCTTCATCGAAAAGCGGCCGCCGGGGCCGGGATTCGATCCCGCATCATTGGGAACAGTAGTCGAGCGCCGTAGCAACTGCGCCACCCCGCCGGGGTTTTCAGTTCAAAGCCTCCTGACCATAGATGCAGTATATTATACAAGGCCCGTTTCAGCGCTTTTGACTTCTGCAAGTCTCAACAATGTCATGGCGTGGGGAGGCGTTGATGTATATGTAATATTGTCACCTCGGCAAAAAGGCGTGTGAAGGCCTCAGAGCCGGTAACACAAACAGCCCGGTGTTGGCGAAGTTCAAGAACGTACGGTCCGAGCGCGAGAGGGCAACTTCGTCGTATTCTGCTTCTCTTCCTTGTCTTCATCACAGTGCGATCATTAGTTCTCCCTGTGAGGAAGCATCGACCCACTGCTCAAGGTAATTCACGGACTCCAAGGAGGGCGTCCTGGCGTGATACGGTTTGAGTCGAACGACATGGACCATTTTTGGGCGTACGGCACGAAATGATCGTGGCGCCTCGTGAGGAAGAACTTCATAGTTGAGAGCGCCAACGCGGCGCAGAACTCAGTAAGGACCCAAGCAGCGACGCAAGAGCTTTTCTCTAAGTCCGCGTCATTAAGTGGCGAGGTGTCCGGTATCGGCTGCGGTGCATCGAAGAGGTGCAGTGTCGTAGAGAAGCAGTCGGGCTACGCAGTTGGTCAGGTTTCGACTTCTCAACTTGGGCGGCTTGGTAATCGTGGTCGTCTCTGGGTTGTTCGGCGTCGGCGAAATGGTTTGCGTCGTTGGAGGGTCTTGTACTTTTTGTTGCCTAGCAGCCACATCTCCACAGGCTGCTGCGTCTAGTTTCCCCTACGGGAATTTCTAGACTGGTCTCGCGGCTCGGAGGAATCGTAGCGGCGGGACGAAGGTGATCGGCGGCGCAGGACTGATTCTGGGTTAGAACGGTAGTCGCCAATATCTCGTGGGCGCTCTCCTGGCTGCGGACAGCAACACCAAAGGGGAACCCGCGAAGATTCATCTCTTTGTACGGGCAGCGACGGCAGACATGCCCAGCTTCGCCACAATGGTAGCACAGGCTGATAGTCCGCGGTTCGCCAGATTTCGGTTCGGCGGCGCCTAGGTCGCTGGAGGAAAGTCGACTGGGAAGATGGCATTTGGGGAGCGGCCGGCACAGGCGCTTCGTAACGTGGTGTTGCAGGCGGCAGAGAACAATCTGCGACGGCGGCGTAACTCATTGTAGGTGGTTGTGGAGGGCTTGAAATGACCGGCGCGGCATCCAAAGCTTGTTGCATTCTTCGCGAACAACATCATTGACCGATGCAACTTGCGGCAGCGCCGGCGTAGGCAAGCGTTTCGCCAGCTCTTCGCGCTCAATGGCTCGTATGGTCTACGCAGTGAGTTTCCTGATGACACGGTGGATCTCTCAGTACATGTGGACAGCATCGACACAGTCGTGCGTTCGTATTGCCGTGACTTCATGTCAAGCGCTCTCTCGATGGAAGTAGCTTTCGTGAGAAAAGCATCTACATTCTCTGGCGGACTACGAACGAGGCCGGCAAAGAGCTGTTCTTTCACACCCCTCCTCAATAGTCGCACTTTCCACTGTTTCTATATGTTTGGATATGCGCGGTGGAGCAAGACCTTCATCTTCTCCGCGTACACCATTACGCTTTCGTTCGGATGCTAGATGCGATTCTGAAGTAGAATATCGGCCTTTTCTTTACGGAATGTGTTAATAAATGCCTGCAAAAATGCTGCTTTGAACGCATCCCACGCTTGCAGGCGAGATTCATGATTGACGCACCAGGTCCTCGCCGAGTCCTCCAGGGCAAAGTAGACACGGCGCATCTTCACGTTCGCGTCCTAGGCATTGAAGGTGGCCGCCCGGTCAAACTAGTTCCGCCAGTCGTCAGCGTCTTCATGGGGAAGCCAGGGGGCTCTCGCTGGTGAAGCAGGACATTAGCAGCTATCTATTTAGTGTTCAGAGTCTATGTGTTTGCAGACCGTAGATAAGGAAGCGGAAAGAATTCGGGAGCTAGGCCACGCAGTCACCGGCTGCCCTGGTGAACAGGCGTTTCTACCCTGGGAGTGCGTCCTTGGTTGCAGTTGCGGCTTGAAATGGGCGTCCGGTACATGAAAGATCTGCCAAGCACCTCCACCAGATGTCACGTCGGCAAAAAGGCGTGTGAAGGCCGCAGAGTTGGTAACACAAAGAGCCCTGTGTTGGGGAAATAAATTCACAAGTAAAACTGCCGACTGAAGTCAGGAACGCATTTACTATTAAACCGCTACCAAAAACATGCACCCTGCTTTTCACGAAGGCAGGAGAAAAGCAAGAGCAAAGGCCCTTGAGGCCAACTTAGAAGTCTCTAAATACACTGTTTATGTAGATGCGGCGGAATACAAAGGAGGCAACTCTTTTGCTATTGTGGGCGTGAACGACTCGGGTAAAACAATAATGTCAGGTTCAATAAAAAAAACTACTCATGGACAGCGGAGGAGGCGGCTGTCGCCATGGGGATGGTCAGCACTAAAGCGGTCCAAATCTGCTATAAACAATTTTGCGAGGGGCATGATCTCCAAAGAGACAGAGCAAATTTTAAGATATAAAGACTGGAACCAAAAAGATGTGGAATTAATATGGATGCCGGCACACTCGGGGGGAAAAAGGAAACGAGTTGGCTCACAGTATAGCTCGAGGTTATGTCAGCCGAGCAGTGAGCCCGGTTGATTCCGCCAATTTCTCGAGAGATACACTAATTTCATTTCATGGCTACACTAATCACTTTAAACTAGAAGGGCGGATATATCCTCCACCAGACAAGAAACTAGACAAAAGGCAAGAAGTAATCTGGCGTCGGTTCCAGACGCGTGCCTTCTTCAGCCCTTCTAAATTATCGCACATGTATCCAGTCCAATACAATCCAAATTGTAAACACTGCGGCGAAATGGCAGGATATGGTCACATATTATGGAGCTGCAAAAAAAGCGCCGCCACCAGCGGACCTACTACCATCCCTTCATTTGAGTGGTGGGAGGCTATACTGGCCAGCGCAGACCCGTTAACGCAATTTCGGGTCTGAGGAGTCGGCTCAAAAGGTCGCCGAGAGCAACGGTCTTGAGGCCATCTAAGTGTAGCGCCCACAAATCGCTCATAGCTGATAATAAATTTTTTCCAATCCAAAATGGCAAAATCGAGGAACGTACGGTCCGAGCGCGAGAGGGCAACTTCGTCGTTTTCTGCTTCTCTTCCTTGTCTTCATCACACTGGCACAATATCAAACATGTAATGTGAGTTGGTACCCGGATATTAGTACAGTAACAAAATATTATGAAATAATATGCTTAAAACCCGGAAATAAATAACAGCCGCAATATATAGCGCACCAAACGGTGATCTTTATTTGATTTTTTCAAGCTTTCTTAGATTTTTTCCTCAAAAACGTTTTTCTTGCTTATTGCGGTGCTTTCTAATGTTAACATTTGGGAAGACGAAATCTATGCAACCGATATTATCACCACATTACAAGCGCTCGGTTTTGTCAATTGAATGACATCACCGAAAAAATTACGCTCATCGTCAGCACCCGACGCAATATTTACAAATACTAAAAGCATTATTTAGAGCGCAAGCAGAATACCTTCTTACACAGCTGAACGTTTTCCAATTTTTATGGCATACTCAAAAGCTTCACAGCCAAAAAATTACTGATGCCAAAGAGGATCATCATTTACAATCGAAATAATGGTACAAAACTGGTATCAGTCCTTGAAATAAGTAATGCAAATTATGCCCACAATGCAATCGTTACATACTTAGCATCCATTAACATAAACGCATTTAAAACATTTTTAATTCAAAGCAGTCAAACGTGCTAACAAAATTAGAATACCCTGGGTAAACTACGGCCATATGAAGATGCTAAAAGGTAAAAATCGTCTTTAGCATAATTTTTATCACACGCGCTGTGAGGAAACACTGCGACAATTTAAAAACGCAAGGTATTCAAAACTCTGAGATAAGAAGACCTAAGGTTTCTTACCATGATCAGCTTTTCGACAACATTCCAAAACAGCGTCCTGATACTACCTGAAAAGTTCTCAACAACGCTCTTGTACGAGGTAGAAATAGCCTGGTTCCGCTGATTGCGGTAAATGGTTGTGAGTTCTCAGGAAAGGAAATGGCAAATCACTTTAGTCATCACTTTGCAACTGTTTCGACTGTTGAAAGTGTGTCCACAGAAACAGAAGCCCCGTAATAAAGTGTTATTCGCAGTATAATTGAAGCCAGCAGATCATCAAAATGTCTATGCCATATTTATGTGACTAAGAACAGCAAGTCGCCAGGCATTAATAATCTCCAAATAAACCCCAGTTAAATATGGCTCACCTATCATATCGTCAATGCTTGCCTCCATTTTTAACCTGTGTTTGCAAAGAGGAGTTTTTCCCGACCTTATAAAACAGGCAAATATTTCTGTAATCTATAAAAGCGGTGAAAAAAGCATGCCAATAAACTACAGGACAATATCCGTACTTGAAGTATTTCCCGAATAACTTGAAAACGTTACTGCATATTGCATAACAAAGCGTTTTTGAGTAGACACCTATAAAAGGTCGCCGGTTTTGATTCCAAAAAAAAATATTTAGACGCCTAAACACAGCAGGAGAGGAAGCGGTCTTACATTGCAATTAATCGGCTAGGTCTTTCAGCTGATGATCTGAAAGCGGCTGTTGTGCAAAACTGCTGGCGGTTACTGGCCCCAAAAAGGCGCCGTCGTCATCGTCCTTCGGGGGACCCTCGCGGGGAGCGCGGGATAAGCAGTCTGCGTCGGAATGCTTACGGCCCGACGTATAGACTACTTCCACGTCAAATTCTTGAAGTCGTAGGCTCCATCGGACAAGGCGGCCGGAAGAGTCTTTAAAATTAGCCAGCCAGCAGAGCGCGTGATGGTCGCTTACCACCTTGAATGGTCGACAATATAGGCACGGCCGCTCGATGCAAGCGCACTAGGTGCGGCCTGCTGCGTCGCCCGAAACCGGCGGGAGGCGCCTACTTCCCGTCGCCACCGCCGCGGCGCTACTGCTCGGGGACAGTCGCGCGCTGCCACGCGCGGAGAGCTACGCCTGGCTGCGCTTTGAGTATGGCGTCGGTGTGGTAGGAGACTGTTATTTTAAGGATATAAGAGCTCCGCTTCATACAATTTGGCAAAGCAACACGAATTCGTATATACTGTCATGTCTAAGTGTCAGCTTGTCAGCACTTAGCGCTTGCTCGGCAAGCAATGTATACTGGTGTGTACCCCGAAAAACTTAATGTGATAGTGGTTCAAGGCCACTCGATTGAAGTGCTCGCATTACCGTGATGTTGCATTCGGATGAAGTTCTTTGTCAAATGAAACTGTCACCCGGCTGGGAACCATTCGAAGCTGTTCAGCTGCCTTGGTAGCCTAATGCATAACCACTCAAATCACTAGGTCGTGAATTCCGTATATCATTTTTATACCGTTTATTCATTCCTGCATACACCTTTTATACACAAGTTGATGTCAACCTGTTCGAAACTGCTAGCGCTATCTGATTAAAAAAATTAGTACTGTGAGCAACCTCTGTGACAATGCCACAGGTAACCAACCTTTCTATCTCATTGTGACAAATGTTACGGTGAAATATGAAGGTGTTTATTAGGTAAAATCAGATGATAACTTGGTATCTTCGACTTAGTTTAAGACCTTAAACGTTTTACGCCAGAACGCTATCCGCCATGGCTTCCCACATTTTGCATGACCGGTCAAAGTAAGCGCACTTCATAGTGCCGGTCTGCATCAAGGTGCTACGTATATGCGCAGAACGTTTTTATTGCTATTTTTATTGGCTGCTCGCAAACTCATATAATTTTGCTGGTTTCAAATTTTCTATGGAAGAACGCGCATCGAGTGTTCCTGTTGTGAAACTAATTCTTACCTGTAATCGCAAGAATGTTCACGCCTCAGAGCGCAACTGCAGCCGAGATTCAGCGAGCAGCCGAGTACATGGCCACACACAAAACAAAAGGAAGAAAATTACCAATCGCAGACGGAAAACATTTCTTGAGAGAGGCTTATGCCGTTGCCATAAACGTCGCTCCACTGTTGAGTTGACATTTCTAGTCTAGCTTGCTATCAGTGGGTGCCGCAGCTTAACGATATCTTGCATAGCTCCTCAGCATGGACACGATCATTGTTTTCATAGATTAGCTGCAGGCACTGTGCACAGTGAGAAAACAATGCTGAAATGAAAAGTTTACACAGCTTGCTACTTCGCCGGACATTTTCAGACTTCATTATCCTGCTAATGAAGGTGCTCGTAAGATGACAAAGCTTGATTTCTTCCTTTGCGGGGTACTTCAAGCCTCCATTGTCCTTGGTTTTTATTAACTTAACTGCTTCGATTGACTAATATTTACTGCAACAGTCTCTTGCATAACTGACATGCCGCCTCAAAACCATTACCTAATATCGCATAAATTAAGCAACAACTTGGCAGTGATAAACAAACATTGGGGTTCTTAAGTCTACTGGTGCAGCCTCGTTAGCGTACCTGCACTTTGCTACCTCCTTATTTACCGTATCTCTTAATTACTTCAACTTTCGCATATCAATATTATACAGCCTTAGTCCACCGCATGATATAAAATAGCACCCTAAACATAAGTATATAAAGCCCCTTTTTACCGAAGCCGTACGAGCGCGCCCTATAGGAGTATAGTGTGCCTGACTTGGGATCTAAGGGTCCCACTTTCAGTTCCCATTTCACCCTTACGTCTTATTGACTCTCTCTGGTTTGGCAGCTCCTGCCACATTGAGCATGTCATGTGTTCTAATTGCGCCAAAAGTGTCTGGCCATATCACCAACAAAAGTGCCTCTTGCCAGAAAAGTATTTTTCCTACTTTCCCCCGACAGAGCGGGTGCCGGATTTTCTGCGGAACGGGCTTTTTCAGTTTATCGCATCGGCTTAAACAGTCTCAAGATTATACACAAATGTTGTATGCACAGGCTACTTTGCTTGAAAGGCCACTCAGAATTAGAACAAATTTAGAACAAATTGTATGCTCATATAAAGAAAACCATCGTACCTTCTTTGATATGTCCTCGCAACATAACCTGCGAGAAAAGCTTCTGGTGCTACCTCATCGTCTTCATCTAATTCACACATCGTTAAAAATCTTAGTTCACTGGCCAGCTCCCTGGTAACTAAATAGGTTAAACAACATTACGGGAACACAGGAAAAGAGAACGACACAACTAGCGCGGTTGTGCCGTCTTCTTCTCCTGTGTTCCCGTCACAATGTTTGTGCTGTCAACCTATAAATAATCACCAAGTCCAATCTGCTGCCCCTAGCAGAAAATTCAGCGGCAGCTGGTAGGCCATTATGCGCCGCTTTCATTCCAGAGGAAGCGAGTGCATTTCCACTCCTCGCTGCTGCCTTTGCCTGAAGCGTGCTCAGCAGATAAAATTAGAGGGTTTCTTAGTTGTCTCTTAAACGGAGGACGGCGAAAGCCTACCCTTCTATTGTTGGCCTCCCATTGTTTGCCACAGTTGCAGTAATTTCGAGTCGTCGTTTGATATATTGGTCGTTTCCCAGTCATGGTGAGTCTGCCTGCGTAGTCATTGTAGTCCTTACTACTCATAACTAAGAAGGTTACTCATTTAGAATCAGTAGTAGTCATTACAAGTCGTCGTTTGACATATTGTTTTTTTCGTAGTCATTAGCAGTAATGATGAGTCATGCCTAGCTATTATAGTAATTAACACACACCGCTAGGCATTTTTACTCATTTCTAATCTATTGCGGTCATTACATGTCGTAGTTTGACATACTGGTCATTACAAATCATTTTAGTCATTAATAATCATTATTAGCATAGCATTAGTTTTTACCTCCATCAATGTCTATTTATAACTTTTATTGATTACCTATCACCATCAATCATATTCTTTCTTAATCTCCCTCCTTGCATGTCCGCTTTTTGCGACTGACACACCAGCGCACAGATGCGACACACAGATTACAGGCACAGCTTCTGCGCAGAGATTTTCACTCCATGAGCATAGAACGGCTTTCGCCTTAAAAAACAAACGCGTCCCGTCTCAACGTTAGCGTGCTTGCACACACGCACACAAAAAAGTTTACATTGACACCGCATACGCGAGGCGAACGCGTCCAGAAACGAAGAAAACCACGCGCTCAGAGCCGGCGACCCCAGCGGCGACGTGTCCCCGAACAGTGGCGCCCTCAGCAGAAATAGCGGGCGCAACTGTAAACTCCCCAACGACGCGCTTGCCCATTGACGGCGGCGCGACGCAGCAGGCCGCACTTAGTGCGCTTCCATCGAGCGGCCGTGATATAGGTATGGACGAAATTTTGAGGTGGCCCATATGATCGCGAGACACTCCTTCACGATCGTTTAGTAATTGACTTCGGCTTTTGTGAGGGACCTGCTAGCGTAGACAATTACATTCTCCTGTCCGGCACTCTTCTGGACGAGAACGGCTCCTAGGCCCCCATTGCTCGCGTCAGTACGAATTTCGGTCTCGGCGTTTTCATCAGAGGCAAAGTATCGGAGGGCACTGCAGACGGCGCTTAAATTCGTCGAAGGCTTCTTTCTGCGGCGCTTCCTATTTAAAATGTACGTCAGCCTTTGTTAGTTGCGTCAACGGTTCGGCGATGCGCGAAATATCCTGATATATCGTTAATAATAAGCGCACAGCCCAAGGATCCTGCGCACGGCTTTTTTGTCGGCGGGCGGCGGAAAGTGCGCGATCGCAGCCGTTTTCTGACGGTCAGGGCGAACACCATCTTTGCTAAAGATATGACCCAGAAACCGTAGTTCCTCGTAGGCAAAGTGTCATTTCTCTGCTTTCAAAGTTAGCCCTGATGCCCTGATAGCTTCTAGCACTGTCCGAGGCCTTTTTGGTGCTCTTCAAAGCTAAAGGAGAGGACAACGACATCAACTAATTATACCAGAAAAATCTGCCAGTTCAAACCCGCCGGCACAATATCCATTGCTCTTTGAAACGTCACTGGTGCGAAGCAGAGGCCAAATGACATCACCTTGAACTTGGAAAGGCCATCCGGTGTGATGAATGCGGTCTTCTCGCGATTTCTTTCGTCGACCTCAATTTGCTAATATCCGCTCTTCAGGTCCATCGATAAGAAGTACCTTGTATTGCAGAGCCGGTAGAGAGTGCTGTTGATGCGAGGAAGAGGGTAAATATCTTTCTTCGTTATGCTGTTTAGACGGCGGTAATCGACGCAGAAGCGAAGTGTCCCGTCTTTCTTATTTACCAGAACCACTGGTGCCGCCCAGGGGCTCTTTGATGGTTAAATCCCGTCGTCACAGAGCATTTCATCGACTTGTTCGCGGATGGCTTGACGTTCTCACGGCGATACGATGTAGGGTCTTTGGCGCAGAGGTCGAGCGTCTTCGTCCGTTATAATGCGGTGCTTGGACAGTAGTGTTTGTCATACCTTCGAAGATGACGAGAAGCACTCACTGTAGCTTCGGAGAAGACTGCAAATCTCATATTTTCTGCAGTGGATTGATGCCTGGTTGATGTCATATGTGCTGATGAACTCAGTCAGGTGCGTCTTTCAGGGGTTGGCCGTGGAGGGCGGATACATCTCGGAGGTCCGCTAATTTGTCGAGAAAAGCGATCGTCGTGTCCTTGTTGAGCTGCCGGTATTCTTTAGTGAAGTTTGTTACCAGCACCTGAGCATGTCCTTTTCCCAAGTTTGCGATGCCTCGTTCCAAGAACAACTGAATAATTATTTTGACGATGCCTTGTCGGCGCTACCCACGCAAAGTGCGACGCTTGATCGGGCGGCACGGTCAATTCTGCGTCGAGGACGTTTAGAGCGACGTGTTGCATTGAAGTTGTCGTAGCGGGTATGGCTTGTCTGCAGAGAGCTTGATGAGCTTAGATCGCAGGTCGAGGATAGCCCTATGTTCATTTAGAAAGTCCATACGTAAAATCACGCCGCAGAAACACTGCTGTAGGATGATGAAACTGGTAGGGTAGGTACGTCATTTTTAGCGTAACCCTTGTTGCGCATCACCCCGACGGCGTAATAACGTTACCACCAGCGAAGCGGATTAGCGGGCCATCCCAAGTGGTCATCAATTTCTTGAGCTGGGCGGCGAAAGCTCCACTGATGACAGAGTAGTCGGCTCCGGTGTCCGCTAGCGCGGTAACCATGCGTCCAGTCGATAGCAACCTCAAGGTCGCTTGCTCGCCTCCCCGCATTGCACATTGGCTTCGGTGTTCGATCTGTGCTTCGTCTCGTGCTGAGGTCGCGGCCGGGGCACACCGTCGTCACTCCGCTGGGCGGCAGTGGTAGCTTGAAGTTTGGTCGTGTCGTCTTGGATGTTGACGTGGGACTTAGCAGAGATGTCACCTTGAAGTCTGGGCGTGTCGAGGGCGTCTTCACAAGTTGTGTCTGCGTCATAGCGGCGTCGTCGACGGCGGCGGATGCTATTTGTTAGTTCGCCGTATAACAACCTCACCTCCAAAGTTTGCTACATTTAGTTTCCCCTACGTGGGCTTGGGGACCTTCCTCGCACACTGTCATTGTATCTGTGGCCTGGCGACGACAAGCGGGCCCTGCGCGGCCATGCGGACCTAAATCGATATGTTTATGGTGCCAACGCATCGCTAGGTAGGTAGTTCTCGATTTCTTGAGGTCGTTCACCGGGGCGGAGTCATGGGGCGTCGACTGCGAATCCGCGGAAGCTGATTCGTCGGTACGGGCAGGGGCGTAGAATGGGGCTGGCCTCAACGCAGTGGAAGCATAATGGCTTGTTGTTCTCAGTCCTCCAGGTGTGACACTTTCTGGAGCTTGGGGGTGGTTGATAGGCTTGCCGGGCGGGGGCCGAGGGGAGGCTTTCAGGGATAGGATGGTAGCGGTGCGGGCTTGTGAAGTCATCACGCCGGGGCGCAGGGTGGCGTATTGCAGCAGCGTAGTTCATCGCTGTTGCCTCTTGTGCTGAAACTGTCGCAGCTGTCGCTTGAGGAATGCCCAGCGCCTGCTGGACTTCCTCACGGACGACTTCCGCGAGCGTCACAACCAGGGGCTGTTGAATGATGGCAGTAAGCGACAAAGTTCCTCTCGAACGATCTCACGGATGAGGTCGCGAACGCTTTCTCCGTTTGCTGATGCGCTGGGTTAGTGGCTTCAGTAGTCCGGTTGAAGTGGTCGCTCATAGTGGCGCATCTGAGTGTCCATCGTCTTTTCGATGGTGGATGCTTCACTTTCAAATTCCTCCACGGGTTTCAGCGGGGTCCGGACAAGTCCTGCAAAAAGCGACTCTTTAACGCCTCCCATTAACAATTTCATTTTCTCACCTTCGGTCATGTTAGGGTAGGCGCGGCGAAAGAGGCGCTTCATCTCCTCTATTTAACCCGGACGGGCTCATTTGGAAGTTGAAGTCTTGATTGAAGGATGACCTTGGCTCTTTACTTCCGAACAACACTTGCAAAGGCAGTCAAAAACTCTTTCTTGAAGTTCTCGCAATCGCTCAAAGCTGCATCGTGATTTTAGAACCATATACGGGCAGATCCTTGAAGAGCAAATAGATTTCCCTCACCTTCGCTTCGTCGTTCCAGCCATTGAATTCTGCCACACGGTCGAAGAGGTCCATCCAGTCCTCCGCATCTTCAGTTCGATGTCCTTGGAAGATGGGGGGCTACCGTGGCTGCACTAAGACAACCGGTGCTGTTGACTGGACCATTTTCAAAGTTGATGCCTTCCGGTGTCGAACGGGGTCAGGCAGCAGAACGTGTTCGGTTTGTAGCCCTTGAAGTCAGAGGCTAGCTCGGTGCCCTGTTGGCTAGTCTCCCAGGGCGACAGGAACAATGCCTTCTCTTGAAGGATCAAGGGCAGCACCTCTACCAGATGTCACGTGGTGGTGACAAGATCGATGACACAATTGAAGAGTCGGTGATTGCACTGAAGGAACTCTTTATTGGGCTGACTTGCACCCGTAAAAGAACTAAGCAACTCGGCGGCGGCGATAGCAACAAACGTGCTCATCGATTGTCGAACAAAGAATGCCCAGAACATTCGTCAACGCTCAATTTAAAGGCTGCTCAGAACTATCTAGATAACATCGCAAACTGGCACTAGCACAACCTGGAACATTGTAGAAACACACGCGAGGGATCGGAATCTTCGAGACAGATCTCGGTGGATCATTCGCGAGAAAGAAAATGACAACGCGTCGTATTGCAACAACGAGCACTAACAAACACGGGATACAGAATTTATAAGCGCGCTAGAATCCCAATGGTAAAGCCGCATGCAAGCGGCTGTCGAACAGGAACCGCTAAACATTTAAACAATTATCGGCAATATACATACAAACGATATAAAGCAGTACTCATGCTTGTTCTGCGCTAATACTGCCACTACTGCCACTACTGCCGCTTTTTCGAAGCGCGCTTTCTTGCTCGCCACCTCCAGTCTGTGGGCACCGGAGCAGCAGCTGGAGAGCGGGGACTCACAACTCCCTTGCGGGTCCCAAAGGGGCTGCATTCGGCCTAAACGAGGGCTTTGACTTCGTCGGCCCAATATGTAACCCGACCAACTTGGCAGACGTTTCGCGGCCGCTTACGGATTTAAAACGGGCGCGGTGTATTTGCTGTGGGACAGAGCGGGATAGGGAGTGCAAAGCAGCCAGCTTCGTTCTCTTACTAGATGTGGGCAAACAAGGGGCGGCCAGGCCGCTGTGTTCCAATGTTCAACACCTTTTGGTGGTAAATACCAATCAGCACATTCGCATGACGCGCTACGCATCAAAGTTAGTTCTACCAATTTTAAATGGCCTCTGAGATTAGCCCTATTTAGTGAAGAGAAGTCTGTCGCTCAGTTTTAATTCTCAAACAAACCTGTTCAGAACTATCGCGGCATATACTTCTGGAGATAACGCTGGCTAGAAATAATTGCGGCCCCCTTGAAGCCGCAATTTTCAGAGGTTTGAGTTTCGCTTATCTGCATACATTTACACTGGCGGGTGTGGAAGGACACGGGGAGAAGACCCCACATACGGCATATCATAGATCTGATTTGTGATTGCACATGAAAATACAAAAATAAAAAACACGCAATACAGCTTTTATTGTTACATTCCACTTATTATCCCACCCTGTCTGACGCACATGCCTAGAGCGGACGTCACATTTAGTAGTGTTGACTTGTTGCCTTCATGCAACAATTTTCTTTGGTGGTTCACAGGACGCGCATTTTCCGCAATATTAGAAGTAAACGTAGGCTTTCTAAGCCCTTAAGTTTATTCCCCCATTCAGTGTAGTGTAGTCAGCCACAGGTACTGTCTTGTGCGCGCATGGCATGGTGGTGCAGTGGTTAGGCGCATAACTGCTGTTATGGATGCGGTAATGAACCCGGCCGCTTGGGCCGCTTTTCGATGGAGGCGAACATAAGTTACCCGTGGGCTGTGCGATGCCACTTTAATTTAAAAAGCCCTGGGCAGTGGAAATTTCCGGAGCTCTCCACACGTCGTATCTCATAGTGTTGAGTCGCTTGGGGAAGTAAAACCACAAAAACCAAACCATATCTTATGCACCTGTGAGAGATAGAGCCTCGCGCCATGCAACCGTACAGCCGTCTGACAAGCGTTGATAGCGAATTTAAGTTGCTCAGTTTACATATCCTGTTGGGCCAAGGCGACTGCAGTAGACATCCCTGAAAGTGACAACGCGAAGACGTTCTTCTGTATGCCTAAAGCGGCTTCGTGCAGATGCTGGCGAATTCTTTTATCACCGTAAGAAGAGGAGGAATATTGCTCACCTGGTTTCGGTAAATGGTGAAAAGCACCCGTTGCATGAAAAGAAAAAGGGAATACACACTGACCGTGGGAATAATTATATCCCACTAGGCCGTGGTTCTCCGCTAATGTGTCAATCGTCTCAACCTTGTGATGTATGCCGCATTACAAACACTGTAGGCTTTCATAGTGTTTTCTTCAGCCATGTGACCACAAACGTACCCTGTGGTGTTTACTGTGCAGCAAAAGACGCTCAAGTATTCTTCACCTAAAACCAGGTGCATTTCACATATTTCTGTTTCCACTATTTGGATGTCTTGACTAAATTGTTTTGGTGCGAAAGCATTAAGCTAATGTCTGCACGGCAGCCTTCACTGCTGACTGATCTCAGCCGCTGTAATGCTATTGGGAATGTGAGGCAGTAAACGAAAAGCTAGGTTAGTAACGTATGAGAAACGTCCCTTCAGTACCCGGGCATTACTCTGC
Organism: Amblyomma maculatum; assembly: GCA_023969395.1. NCBI lineage: Eukaryota > Metazoa > Arthropoda > Arachnida > Ixodida > Ixodidae > Amblyomma > Amblyomma maculatum. Next base: position 55,832 of record JAJIZL010060129.1, read on the forward strand.
TTTTACTCTAATGTAGCAGTTCTACCAAGTGCTTTATTTACTATTCTCTACTATTCTCTTCTAGAATCAGGCATCAATGACTCATGTAACGGACATAGTTCTTAAAAACTAACAATGTCCTTGGTGCGCCGTTTATGACGTTGGCATCTGTTAACTGAGGTTGGTCTCTACAGTCGCACAGCTTAACTTGCTTTCATCTTAATTCTGAGGACAGCAGCCCCGGGAATTATTTAGCAGCCTGCTGCTACCTTTGTGCAGTATATTCTTACGGGGTAGTTGAGCTTGTAACAGAGGGCGGACACGGAAGACAAGGCTTTCAAAGAGCCTCTCAGCTTCAAAAAGCTGAGAGACTGCGAGTCGGTTGCGAGCAACAACGCGGGCAGCATCAGCTCGGGCTATGGCGTCACGAGCATATGAGCTGGCAGTGGTGACTGACGGGAGCAGGCTGTCACAAGGAAGCAGAGGTTCACGGCCGTATAGAAGATAGAAGGGGGAGTAGCAGGTAGTGTCGTGACGCGACGAATTGTAAGCGAATGTCACAAATGACAGCGTTATGTCCCAGTCACGGTGGTCCTCAGAAACGTACATAGACAACATGTCAGTCAGTGTCCGGTTAAGGCGTTCGGTAAGCCCATTAGTCTGTGGATGGTAGGCAGGCGTGAAAGAATGACGAACGTTGCACAG
>JAJIZL010060130.1:0-15172 GCA_023969395.1 Amblyomma maculatum
CTTTCCTCTCTTAAATGAAAAAGTTACATTGTAATCACTAATTAAATATCTCATGACTTTGCTATAATCACGCGATTTTGTTTTTTTGTTGGTCATAGAAGACTGAATTTTTACAAGCACTATGTAGTGCAGTTACATTTGAATTGTTGTAGGTAGGTCATTCCATCCTAAATATCCCTGGTGTGGCGCTCGACTATCTTAAAGTTTAAAAAAGTTTTGTGGTAGTGGCTGTAATAATTGTAGAGTGCCAAAAATTTCTGGTAAAAAAAAAATCATCCTTGATGCACGTGCTGACAAATATTATTCTTAGTGCGATTACAGTCGTCAGAATTTTTTAATGGATACGTTAATTATGTCCTGGAATTTACAGTTTTCCTCCCTATCTTAACATGTTTACTCATATTACAGCGTAATGTAGAGATAAAAAACTTCCTGTCTATATTTGGTTTATTTCAACACCTTGAAAATGGCGCAACTTCTTGGATTCCAGAAATTATACTTGTATGGCTGTTTTATGAATCATTTTACGTATTGGGAAGATGCTGCCCAGCAAGGAACAAAATAAATTGTTCTCACGAGCTGTATTTCTGCTTGCAGATTAAGTTATCAATTATGCACAAAACCGCAATCTTGAGCAAAATTGGTTGAAGGTTGCACGCACTAGGTCTGCACCAAAAAATATAAAATACAACTTTGCTTATAGTCCAATCCATTTCCTTCTAGCTCAGTGTAATTGGCTTCAAATAAGGCCTATGTGCAGCTCGAAAGGACACATTTTATTTAGGCATTATTACTGTGCACTGAACAACTCACCTAGGGCACATCAACACTTGTTATTGTGATGACTGACTCATTATGACAACTAAACGACCTGTACGGTAAATGATGGCTTGATTGAACGCAGCTGCGTAGAAACGAAGAAAAATGCTTAGCTATAAGTGATAATGATTGCTATGACTAGGCATGACTTATCACAACTACCAAACGACCAATATGTCAAAAGGCTACAAATGACTGCATAGGAGGCAGATGAAGAGATGCGAATGAATGGAGAGCAAGGGGAGACTTTCGTTGTTGTTTTAGGACATCTTAAAGACTGCTTAGATTTTGGTTTACTTTTTTATTTTTCGTTTCTAGGTCATTAATTATTCTTTGAAATTCATCCCTGTGTAATATAGCAAGGAAATATTGTTACGGTGTGCATCCGAAAAGGTTCCCCTAATCTTCAGAATAACATGGATGCCTTAAAGGAAGCTGTTACAGCCTCCCGGATTCTACAAGAATCGTGGCGGGGTTAAAAGTACTACAGTGGAATTGTCGTTCAATTGCATCTTCGTTTCAAGATTTACAGAATCTTATCTCAAATTTCAACCCAGACATAATTTTATTACAAGAAGCTTGGCTTTTGCCAAATCGGCCATTTCCTCTAAAGTATTTTAGGACCTTTACATCAGATCGCACTAGCGACCAGGGCGGCGGCTTGTTAACAATTCATCGGGCTAAGGTTTCACACAAAATTCTACGGCAAGACTGCGAACTGCTTGCAGTTGATATTGCAATTCCACAGTCTGCTCCTCTCACTATTGTAAATGTCTACTTCCCAACAGGTGTCCGTACAACAGAATGTTTAAGTGATCTGTTGAGTTCAACCAAGGGACTGATTATTGCTGCCGATTTTATTCACACCATGTTTTTTGGGGTTACCGTTCAGATATATGTGGGCAGCGACTTTGGAACTATATGTCTGTAAATTATGTGCATTGCTGTAATAGTGCAGTCATAACCTACATGCGAGCAGCTTCTAGGTCAGTAATTGATTTAACGTTAGCAGCAAAAAGATTAAGGGTCTCATCATGGGCTACGGTGGATTGTGGTACATCTAGCGACCACTTTCCAGTTACGTTTAATATAGAATCTACTCTCCCTAGAGTAACTACTTGTGAACAAAAATTTGTCAACCAGAAAGTCTTTAAAAAGTTTGTGAATTCCTTTCTTTCCTCCATAGCATTATCTCAGCATTCTGAACGTGCTCAACAAGCACTTTCTTTTCTGCTAGATGCCACTGAGCGTTTAGTGTTCACTGTGAAATCGTCTGTCCCTAACAAAATGTCATGCCGATGGTGGAACGAAGAATGTGAGAAAGCATTCCGTCACAGAAAATCTGCGTGGAAGACCTTTTCCCATAACCAGTGTCCCCTAAATTGGATAAATTATAAATTTTATGCAGCTTCATTTAAAAAAACTTTTCGTATAGCAAAGGATGAGTGTAATGCTAATATTAGCATATATCTCTTTAATCCAATTAATCGGAAGGAATTACATAGGTTCATGGAACGCAACCAAAGTTCCTCTCCACCACATGTAACCCCGTCAGAGGTGTTATCACCCAATGAAGCAAAAGCGAAACTTAAACAAATTGCGAACGGTCTTTCTATTCGCTTTCAAGCGCAAACGGTGGCACCGTTACTTCGACCTACGCCATGTGCTGATTTCGTTGCAGTTGAGCCACGGGAATTGCATTGTATGGCGGCTGCTCTGAAACCTGCAGCTCCTGGGTGTGACGGTATTACAGTGGCTATGCTGAAAGCTTTAGTGCAAGACCACAGCTCGGAAGTGTTGAATATTGTCAATTTTTCTCTGGAAACTGCTTGGTGACTTGAAGACTGGAAAGTTGCAAAAATTGTACTAATTATCAAAGATACGAAAAAAGGCTTTGATTTGGATAATATTCGGCCGATTTCTCTAACTTCAAATCTAGTGAAACTTATTGAACGCATAGTTCACCTGCGCCTTACAAACCATGTGATGACCCTGAATGCATTTAGTGATGCACAAACTCGGTTTCGTCAAGGGTGCTCGATTTGGACGGCCTATACAGATTTGGAGAGTAGAATTAGGTTAGCAATGAAGAAGAAAGGAGTGTTGGCATTGGCCACTTTGGATATCGCCAAAGCATATGACAGTGTAGAAAACTCTATACTGTTGAATAAGATAAACGAAATTAGGTCACCTTTTTACATTTTTGCATGGCTAAAAGAATTCTTAAGCAATAGAAAAATTTTCTGCACAAGAGGTTCTAAACTTCTGAAACTTATTAGCAAACTAGAGGCGTGCCTTAGGGATCGGTGCTGTCTCCATTGCTATTTAATATATTAATGAGAGATATTCCTGTTCATCCAAATATAAAAGTGTAAGTGTATGCGATGATATTGCCATTTTCTCTTCTGCACGAGATGTTCATTCCTTATATCAGCTGTTGCAAGCCTACTTGAATGCCCTTGAAGTTTGGCTCGGTAAACAAATTAATTCTCAACGTGAAGAAATCCTGAGTACTCGTTTTCCCACCGGCACACCCTCTTTATATCTCCCTTGCGTATTGCAGTTCACAAAACCCACAGGCTGAATCCTTAAAGTACTTGGGTGCATTATACCACTCCCAATTAGACTGGCGGCCTCATATCAAAAGTAATTGCCTGAAAGGTGAGCGAGCCCTTGGTCGCCTGATTCGAATTAGCCATAAGAAATTTGGTATGCCTTTAGATAATCTTTTGTTTCTCTATAAAACTGATGTTAGACCAATTCTGGAGTTGAGTTGTGTTCTTTTCTCGGGCAGTGCTAAACACAAACTACGACCTTTGTTGCTACTGGAGACGCACGCTTAACGACTAGGTTTGTGGTTGCCAAAAACAGTTTGAAATGCAGTCCTCTAGTTAGAGGCCCGTGTAAGTGACTTGAACTCTCGATGTGAGCGGCTCACTGTACGAACCATTTTACGAGCACTGGAATCTGTGTTTGGAGTGGCTTCTCCTATTTTTATTACACACCAAGCTCAGTTTCTAGATTATCACTGACCGCAATATAAGCAACCACGATTTGTATTTACTCAGTCCTTGCTGTCCAAAATTTCAGTTTCGCTTATGTCAGTAAGAGGTGTTGGCAATGTTAAAGCTACTTCCGCACTGTGCTTTGACCAGTCGTTGCCATCTAATGCAAAACACTTGACTACCACGGTAATAAAGGGTCACCTTGAAGATAATCTGTTACAGTATCCATGAGACGTAGCTTTTTTCAAAGATGCCTTACAACGAAATGAAAAAAGGAGCAATAGGGATTTACTCCCAATCACTTCATTGGAGGTTTTCTGCACGGATGCCTGATTACAAACCTATATTTACTGCTGAATTGCTTCCAACTGGTTTGGCCCTTCAAAAAGTTCCCGTTAATGTTACTCACGTAATCATACTCTCTGACTGCCTGTCAGTCTTAGCAGCATTAGAAAGCCCGAAAATGCGTCTTTTGAAACAAACCCCGATGTTTTTCCTTCCGATACATTTACAGGAAGTACATTTTCAGTGGGTTCCGGGACACTGCGGCATCGCTTCTAATACAATGGCGGATCTATTAGCAAAATCAGCTCTCAATGGGCCTGTTGCCGATGTTGTACTCAATATTATCTTGCTGAATATATCCCGTTTTGAACGGTTTCAAACGTTTAACTCCTTGAGCCATGAGCCACTCCTCGCGACTACAGATTTTAACCATTTAAATTTCCATTGGAATGTCCGAAGTTGTACCTCGAGGCAATGTGAGGTCTCCATGACGCTCATGCATTGTAGAATGTCTTGCCTCAACCTTTATTTATGTCGCTCTGGATTCACGCCGACGAATCTTTGTGCGTCATGTAATGACGTGGAAACAATCGAACATTACATCCTCTCCTGCCGCAGGTATGCTACTCAGAGGAGAAATTATTTAGAAATACCTCTTGCTCGCCTAGGATTGCCATTTACAGTTCCTGTCCTCCTCTGCTTTGGTGAAACCGTCAAAGGGTATGCCCTAAAACAGGTGTGTGACTTTTTTCATAATTATAATATTGCTACTGGAAGATTTGTGTGTTAGCGCTGATCTGTCTGATTTGTATTTTTTCTTCTTATTATTATTTTAGTAATTTACAATTTTATTCTTTTTTCATTGCTTTCTATTTCATCGCCTCAAAATTTCAAATTATTTCAGCAACACTAGCTCCTAATTATTAGGTTATCTATATCATACAGTCAAATCGACATTATCAAAAATATTATTTCCCCTACAACGAATTCTGGCCAATCCCCCACTGTGGGTACCTGCCATTACAACGAGGGAGAAGAAGAAGAAGACGACAACGAAAGCCATATGCAACGAAAAAGAGGAAAAGAAGCTAAAGCGATTGTGCTGGTGTGCTCTAGGTGCTCCTAATACTGAACTGAGACTCTTACCGTTTTGGAACGCTCCGCAACATTATCACCAGTGAATCGCTGTTAACAACGGATATTCCATCAATCCTTATCTCTAACTGCTCCCACTTCAAGTCTCTCAATACTTCCTTACTTTCGGACATTAGGTGCGTACACGTATTTTACAACGAGGTATTGAGGCAATGCATTTCAATTGCTCTTCTGATAATTTTAGAATGAGCACTGCTATAGCGGAGGAGTGCCTATTGTGACCTTGGATTGTACATCCAACATATGTGTTCTTCCAAAAATAAATGGAAACCTCATAATCCAAGGTCAGAAAAGGCACTCCTCCGCTATAGTTGTGCTCATTCTAAAATTATCAAAAGATCAATTGCCGCCATGAATTGCCTCAATTCAGCGTTGGAAAACTCGCGTATGCCTCTAATGTCCGAAAGCGTCATAATGCAATCAGAGCGATTGCGTATGTCTGGCTTTCTTCCTGATACTTTATTTGCAGTTGCAGAGAGCCTGCTTCAGAAGAAAACGGGTATTAAAAAGAAAGATAAGCGAGATTAGAGGCTGGCTACTGAAGTAATTTCGTACTCTCATAAAGTATCTCAAAATCTTAAGAAACTTGCACAAACATATGATATAAACGTGGTCTTTTCCATGCCAAATAAGCTTTCAAAAATTTATCCTATGATGGTGAGGAAAGAAAAGCCGAATTGTTCTATGAAGCACCACCTTTGGTTCACCCGGTGCACTACCAAGATAGTGTACAAAATTTTACTCACTTGAAATTGTGTGTACATTGGTCAAACTGGACACTGTTTTAATCAGAGAGGAAAACAACACCACGATCAGGTGAAAGAAGGAAAAGGCAGCAATCTTGCATTTCACTGCTGAGACTAGAAGTGCAAACCCATATTTCGGAAAACTAAGTTTCTTGGACGGGGAAGGGATGAGGTAGAAAGAGAGATAATTGAGGCATATCACATCAGAAAAGCAGGCGATCCTTGTGACAGCACCCCATTCCTGTATCTTCATGATAATAAAGTGGCCTTTTTAGGCAAACATGTTTGATTGCCAGAAGGTGATAGTAGCTCTGTACTTAAGCTTGGTTTTTCAGAATAAACTTTAGTTGGGAGTACAGCATTCGTCCTGTTTTGTGTGTTTTCTTCTTGTCGTTGTTTTATTCTTGCTGCAAATAGGTTTAATATGGATCATTACCAAGTGACCCAAACATCGGTGTTATGGCTAGATTTTGTTAACTAGCTTTTACCACTGCGGCCTACGCCCATCTGACCCATCGTTGTTTGGTGCACCGCTCCGTTGTCATGAAGCTTCGGCCAGTAGCGGAGTTAGCCAGAACTCTGAAGTATAAACGCTCGCAATTCTTTTTGCGCGAAAGGTTAAAAATACGTAGAACTGTACGAGCTGAAGACTGAAAGCTGTTTCTTCTTCAGCTGGTGCAGTTGAATCTTGAATCTTTCTGCTTAGAAACGCATACATCAGTACCAAGTCCCAGAAGATGACGATCAAAAATTGAAACATGCGATGCAATGCAAATAAATGTACAATGTAAATGTCGTTTTATATTTTAATTTGCATATTCTACTGTCCTCTTAATATTTCTTGGCATAGTGCCCTCATATTTGTTTCTGATCAAAACAGAAAAGGCTTGTATGCAGCGTGTTCCGAGATCTGCGCCATAAAATTTGTTTTACAAATTCTCTTAGATCAGATTCTAGCATACTTTCAGCGGATGAATATCTTTATTCTGCAATTCTTCTTGTATCTTCAGCCAAAAATGAAATCGCAACCCAAGAAACGGAAATAAGTCACAACATTCCATTTTGGAAAATAAAGTAAAAAACAGTGGCATTAACAGGAATGTGAAATGGCAGATTTAGCATACCAGGAATCTGAGTGTGAATATGAGCTATTCTTCAGAAGCCCTCGAAATATATATATTTCGGCTAACAACAGAAGTACCTTGGGTAATGATGCTGTGCTGTGCAGCAGAAATTATGCCCAAGGTCAAAGAAGTGACGTGAAAGGACGCTTGGTGTTTGCGAAGTAGTTCCTATACAGCTCGGCAGTGGGACGCAGGAAGGTCAGGATTAATGGTGTCAAAGACAACACAGAGAGAGTCATCGGAAGAAGCTACTAGTGAGGAACAGGTTGTAGTAAGGGCGGCGAGGGACACCAGTTGAATATCCAGGGCACAAGGAAAACGAGTACCTTTAGTCCGCACAATTAGACCATTGGAAATCTTCAAAGCAGAGACGAGCGCCGTGCTGTGCTCAAACCGAACAATACCTGGTGATATTCAATTCCACGAGTTAGATGGCGATAAGAAAGCACGATTAGCACATCCCCGTTATCAACTTCAATAGAAGTAAGCGCGACAAGATGTTCGCATCCATGGGGCAATTATTACCAAGTAAATAACGGCAAGCAGGCGAAGTCAGAGCTCGGGAGGTTCGAAAGACGGGTCGCTCTCGTTCATTTAAATGACTCTGTCACGACACGAAATGCTGGCTGATGCGGCAGACAGAAAATCCCAGCCAAAATTAAATGGGTGAGCGCACGGTGACATCACGGCAAATTGTACATGGTGGCGGACACTATCAAAAAACTCACAAAATACACTTAGCGGCAGGCCAAATTATTGCACCATTAGCTCCACTACGTTTAGGTGCAAAGTAAGGCGTTTTCACTTTTCGCAAACGGGAACACAAGTGAGCGTGTATTACAGAAACAACAGCGCCAGTGTCGATCAATGCCTCAACAGGCAAACCTTTAACCCAAACTAAAATCATATTGGAGGAACGTTCAGGCGGATTTTTGGGATCGGCGAAGAATGCAGGTTTCCCTCCTAAACGTGCAGTGGTCATTTTCTGATAGGAGGGGGGGGGGGTGCGTGAGAGAGGCTTGGCGAAGCGGTGAGGTTGAGCGTCGAAAATGCGAAGAAAATCGGAGTCTTGAACGCCTGCAACCATCCGGCGCACCGGGACTTTCTGGAAGGGGTGATGAAAGTCGGGGATCATCAGGGAATGAATGGTGGTTAGAGTTGGAGAAGCTAGGAGGATAGCCTGTTTCAACTGAGTCGAAGCCGCGGCGTTCACTTTGTAGACGGCGACGGCAGAAACGGAAAACATGGCCTCGGTAGCCGCCGTAATAACAAACAATGCGGGCTGGGCGCCAGGTGGAGTAGTATGACGGCGCAGCGGCAGGTGGTGCCAGTGAGGTGACATTGACACTTTTAGGCGCCAGTGGCGGAGGCGCTCCTAATTCAGATGGCAAGGACGTGGCCTGGGCGTACATTGGCACACTACAGGTAGTAGGAGCGTTTGGCGGGGGCGGGGCAGTGATGGAGGCCAACTCTTCTTTGACAATACTGCCCCAGGCCGGCATATGAATAATGTGTCTCATGTGCAGAGTGGTCCCAATCACCTTGAGCCAAGAGCTCTGCACGAATTATTCCGCGGATAAGCGCACGGAGGTAGACGTCGGCAGTGGAACCGAAGAAAATGGGATCAGGCTACAGGCGTGTTGACTGCAGTTCGTCCAGGCGTTGACAAGTCGATATGATGGCATCGATGATGTGAAGGTTCTGCTCGGCCAGGGCGTTAAAGGCGAGTGGGAAAAAACTTTTAAGGACCTGCCGAACCGGCTCGGCCTCTGACATGGTCTCATTTACGGGCCGACAAATTTTGAGAACGGCTTTTATAAAAGAGGTATATGTCGCTTTGGACAGCTTAACTCGGACATCTAGCTTCTTCTTGGCGGATTTAGTTCAAACAGTAGGAGCGCATAAAATCTGGCGTATCTTTTGTATGAAGGTACCCCAGTCCGACATCGTCAATTCGTCGTTTAGTAACCACGTTTTGGCCACATCCGTCAAAGAAAAAGGCATATTATTGGTGTAAAAGACTCGCCCTACCGCGAGTGATCGGTATCTTCGAGACAGATCTCGGCGCATCTTGCGCGACAACGAAGCTGATAAAGGTGCGTCTCGCGACATCGAGTATTAATTAACAAAGAATGCAGAACTTATACGCGATCAGGAATTAGAGTGATAAGGCCGTATACCAGCGGTTGTCAAAAAAATAAGAAATGCAGTTTTGCGGCAATATATACCCAGCATGTTTCTATCACCTAGTTAATAGTATGGATACGATCAATAGCTTAGTATCCTTCCCGAAAACCTTCTCCATCATTTATTTGAGTTAACTCGCAATTTGCCCTGATCCTATTAGCGATTACCTTATAGGAATGCATCATACGGAACGGATAGTAAGGTGGCTGGTCTAGAATTTTCAAGCCATTTGCGTCCTTTTTTCCTAAGAATTAATATAATGTTTGCGTTCTTCCAAGAATCCGGTACTGTCGATGTCACAAGGTATTGCATATACAGGGTGGTCAGTTCTCCTAGCACGATATCATCCTGTCCTTTAGCAACTTTTCAGTTGCCTTAAGCTTCCCCGCTGCGTTTCCCTTTTTCATAGCTCTCAAAGCTTTGCTAACCCCCTATTCCGTTACGGGCTGAATGTGTGATTGTTCTTCCAAACTGTCAATCTCATTATGGTCCTGACTACTTCGGCTTCTGTGTAGGCCAGTAGAGATGACACTGCCCGCCTTGTGCCATAGCGACTCTCTCTTTTGCTAATGACAATTTCCTCTTCATCGCCTTAGTGCTTCGACCGCTCTTTAGAGCATGCTCGGTTTCTCCTTGTTATACTTCCTAATGGCGGCTACATTATGCCTATTGATCAGCTTTGGCATCTCCGCCAGTTATATCATGACTGTTTGGTTGCAGGATATTATGTGCAAGCATTTCTTCACAATAATGCTCTCACTGATAACATTTCTGAACATATCTTTCATTTCTTGTACACTAAATTCATCTTACTCATATTTTTTTATAATGCTCTGAGAAGCCTACTTTTATGTAACCACATCTTACGCAAATGGTATTTTACATCATCAATAGCCGGCCGCAATGCTTGAACGTACCAGGTGCGTTCCAGCTAAATGTAACGAAACAAAACGGAAACACTGTGCTCTAACCCAGTGATACCATGTATAAGCTAGTGTGGATCGCCTGACCTAGAATGTAGTGTTTTTCATTCATCATAGTTGAGTTATCACTAAAGGTAAATACGTATCTTCTTAATCGCTTTGTTTTTTCGGTTAGCATTATGGGGTATAATGCAACAAAGGGACTGAGGCTATGAGGGACGCCGTAGTGAAAGGCGCAACAAATTTCGACCAAGTTATGTTTGTTTGCCAACATTCACATCGTCTAGAATACGAGCGCCTCGCTTTTCGCCTCTACGGAGTAGCGGCCGCCGCGGCCAAGAATCGATTCCGCCTCTTTAGACTCAGCATTCGAGTGCCGTAATCGCTGCGCCATTGCGGCGGGGCGCGAAGGTTTTAGTAGTCACCTCAGTGTCTTGCGGGTTTTCAGGTAGAAAAGGAGGACAGCAAACACTCGATCAAATTTTCTCCTGCCGATAGATCTAGGATGTATCAAAAAAGGACACGCAGCTGTCATCGTTTGTACCGCACCGTCTCTTAACATGCTTTGATGTACAACAGACGTGGCAATTCATTGAATTCGCTTAGTCGAAGGCAGCCTAAGCTTTCTTTGTTAGGAATGAAGAGCACCTAATGGAGCGGAGCACAGGCTACTCTATTAGGTACGATATACGTGCGCTTTTTTTTGTACAGAACACACGTGGCTGGGAGTGCTGGAATGGGTTAGCGCATGTAGCAGTAACGTAGTATTTTTGTCTTTCACCAGGTTTCTTTAAATTCGTTAAGAGAACCACTTATGGGAAAAGCAAAAGACTGGAGGGATGGTTATTTACCCGCCTCTACAAATTAGCGAGCTCGCATAATTTCGCACAAATTCATTTATGTGATTAGCATTTTAAGAGAAGCCATTTATACGGCCATAAATTATAGGCTGAGCACACCGACGGCCTGGGCGCTTCTCAGGTGAGGTTGTGATGGGAGAGGAGAGATGGCAGTCCGGGTGCCTTAAATCTCGAGTGTGAATGAGGCAATGGGGTAGTTTGGCATATATGGAGGAACGATTGGGAGAGGCGGGTTCGTATCGACAGCGAAAGCCAAAGATGCCGGATTGGATAATGAGCACATTCATTTCGATATTCTGGGGAAGGCAAGCTTCTGTACTGGCGAATGACGGATCATAGGGCGCTTATAGCTCTTATGGAGGCAAAGTTGGATGTAGGCCTTCTTAATGCTGCGATAAGACGAGCCTCCCCACGTAATGCGAAGACTTAGCTCAGGGATTATACGGTGCCCGGTTAAGAATGTCATGAGCGAGTTGCCTGGTGCACTCTTTGTCATCGCTCTTTGAATGCCCAGGTACCTAAGTGAGGGAAACAGTGGAAGGTTTTAATGAGACCACACTTTCAACCTATTTAGAGGGAACGGGAACCGTTGCCTTCTGTGTAAGGCGGAAAGCGACTTCATAGCGAAGCGACTGTGTACCCTGGGGAGACAGAAGGAGGGACAGGACTAGTGCTTGAGGGCATATATGACGCTGACAATGTAAAGAAACAATCAAATGGCTTGCGACTGGCATGTGTTTGATGCGCTGGGAGACAGCTACAGAGCATAGCCGCAGAACATTCGAGAATCCACAAAGGAGGAACTCGGGCGGGGGGGGGGGGGCACCCCCTACAGTTTCCAAAGTGTACTCGATAGCGATGTCAAATAATGATTTTTAGAAGATGCAGTTTTATAGAGTTCACTAAACCTTTGGGTGCTGCGTACCGACATGTGATAAACAACGAAACAAACGTTTTTACATAACCCTCATAGGAGTTTTTCTTTGCGTGGTATAGGTCTCCAGGGAGCACATGTGAAGTTAATTATATACTCCCAGTTTCGCGAAAATGCATTTCGTATTCTTCAAGGCAGCTCTTGGATAAAAACTTGCACCGAGAGTTTCGCATACGCTTTTCATATTAAATACAAACATTAATATATGTGTGGCACATATTTCGGTACTTTTTTTCTCTGGCGTGTTTGACATTTTTTGTGCGCGATCCGCCCTGGTATATAAGGACACCAATATTGAGAATCTGTTACTGAGAGGCCGCACTTTGCGGTCGGCTACGCTGCTGTTTCCATTGATGAACATGACCGCATTACGTTTACTTCTTTTAATGACCTTGGGGTTGACAGCATTGTAAGCGACAATTTGTACAATTTTCTGAAGCATATGCTTTTAACCGTCGTAGATTGAAGAATAGAAATAACGCTTCGGATATGGACATCTATACTGTGTACTAGAATATACTTTAGGTAGAAGCAACCTTGGCGAAATTCGTTTCGACTCTTATGTAGCGTTATTAATTTTGCAGGATTTAGCAATCGGAGTAAAAATAGAAATCTTATGCCCGAAATAATGCTGCATTTCATCTGTACGCTACCTTCCCATTGAGGCCTGTTATCAAGGAATGTAATGTGTATAAATATCATTAGCAAGAGTGCAGGTTTTCTGGCTACCCCATGAAGTACGGATCGATTCAAAAATATAGGTGAATGGTGGCCATCTACCTTTTATTATCGTAGTATATCCGCTTCGTTTAATATCATGCTCCAGACTGCAATTTAATTTGCATATAAGCACCACGTGTTCGCTCTACACATCTTCAATCATAGCTGGAAAGGCCACATACACAGCTCTACAGCATGCAGAATGATGCGCTGCGGTAATTTGAGCAGCTAAATATCAGAACTGTGTCTTCGTATTCTGTATATCGATAGATGTTTATTGCATTCACAGCAGCCATGGGTTGATAGGTTGTTGAAGGAGTGTTTTGCTTTAATTCAGAGGATTGCTTTTGCTCCTCAAATGTACAGGGTCATGAAATTGTTTCATCTCTCCTTAGCTGCAGGAAGAAGCGTAGCTCTGTATGAGAGAGTGGGCTTCAAGCAACCTTGCATCACCTGTGCCTGCTTCGTAATTGGCTAGGTAACGTTAGGCCATTATATGCAGCATAAGCGCTAGATCTCTCATGATTGCTACTGGTCCTCAATCAGTTCAACTCTACCGCAGTCGCTCCATGGTTACGGCTCTGACTGACTCACCTAAAGGCTAAGGATAAATCCCAGCTATGACAGTCACTTTTCGAAGTCAAGGTATTCCTGCACAGCGCGATATATTATCATGTTTAAGTTTTCCCGGTTGTCGAAACTTCCTGAGTTCTCCACTATAGCCTCGCTTAGAGCCTCAGTAGCTTTGATGTTTCAAACCGTTCAAACCTAAGCGAACTCGATTCTTCGATTCCTTACTCCAGCTGCCAAACTACTGTGAACGCCTCCACACCATTGTATATATTATACATCAGGAAACGTGCTCTGTATCTAATAAATTTGTTGTGGGGAACTCGAATGATGCGCTAAGTTACCTTGTTATCTACCTATTTCGAATGGCTGCAGATTGTGAATACGCCTGTAAAAGCTGCGTCAAGATAGAGACCAAATATGGACGGCTACAGAACGTTTATGCCAATCTAGGCTTATTGTGTTCTTTCCCTCACCCCTCTTCATTAGGATAGCCTCACGCTTAGGCGCCATGAGTTGGCATTTCAATCCAGCATCCAAAGGAATCTATCTGCTCCTAGCCTACTTTCCACAAGTTACCTCTCCTGTATGCAAAAATTGTAATATCAAAGTCAGTAACCATAAGGAATCTTTTTCTTCATAATGGCAGTGTGTTCCTAATTGAAGACCTCTGAAATTTAAGTAGATTTTCGCTGGTAAAGCGACAGCGATCACACCTTATATTGCTGATAAAGCAATAAGCTGCGATTTTCACGTCAAAAAAGTAATAATAACAGGATCTGAGGCTTCTAATTAAAACGCCGCGCCTTGGGCACTAGAAAATGTCAGCTTCATTGTTTTATTTTAAAGATACATAAAGCAATTGTACCTCCCCAAATAAATATATTCATCAAGCCACTCTGTTATAAAACTTGAAAAAAAAAAAAAATGAACGCAATAAAATGTAACAAATCAAGGACATGATGATGTAAAGAGCTACATTTGGCAAAATTGGTCGTTTCGTGCCATTCATCGTCACAGAAGCGATTATTGCTCATATCTAGCATGACTGTAGTGTGAGAAATAAAAACCTGACAGCAGCCTTTCAAAATGAGCACATCAGTCATGTGCAACGTCCGGCTGTCACATAAGCTTAAATAGACAATTTCGCTGCATTGCTGATATTCCGTGTAGTAATGACAGTTTTGTAGAAACCAGTCTTTGAGAAAACAGAAATCAGGGAGAGAAAAGTGGACATTTGAAGGAAGCTGTACACTTGGTGGAAAATAAATTCTAAGTAGATGGACGAAAAATAAAAGATATTATGTTCTGAGCGTGTCCGGTGCCGACACCTCATTGAAGTGAGGATGTCTCTTTGATGCTGTAAAAATGCTACCCTTATTTGAATTATCGAACTCTAAAGCAAACTCTTCTATTTTCAGATGTCAACCACGTCACCCACGTCCTCGACCACAGCACATCTGCAGTCCATGGGTAAAATATCTTTTCCTATGAAGATTCAAGGAAGATTTGATGAAATATGCTCAGGCTGCAAATCAAACAATTGTATCATGAACCGCGTTATGGCTACTTTTGCCACTGCGCTGGGCCGGTAGCCTGCTAACCATGACTTGGCCCCCCACTGCTTGGCACGGGCGGCTAGGCTTGAAGTCACTAAATGGCTCCAGGTGCTTCGAAGTTAAGTACATGGGCTTGGCGTAAGGTCCATAGAGTGCGTGCACATCAGAAGTGCCGCCGCTACAGCTAGAGCTATGTAGGTAACCAAAACAGCCTTCATGTTTATGTTACTGTGTCTAATAATAATAATAATAATAATAATAATAATAATAATAATAATAATAATA
>JAJIZL010060130.1:15182-36850 GCA_023969395.1 Amblyomma maculatum
TAATAATAATAATAATAATAATAATAATAATAATAATAATAATAATACACTGCGGGAAATAGCTGTAATGTCGGCGCCTCGGCTATAAGATTGCTCATATAATGAGGGGTATTAAAATTCAAATCATCATCTCATTCGAAATTTGAAACCACTGATTAGTGCCCATCTCATATGCATTGATAGTCAGTATAATACAATTATTTTAACCCAATTAGCAACACGATTACAAAAGTCAGGTTATTATATCAAAGCACGACCATAAACCGAACATAAATGTTTAAGTGATCAATGCACAGTAGCGAAACAGACGGCGAGGACAAAAGAAATAAAAAAGCCTTCCCTAGCTATACTTTGCACTAATTTGGCAGAAGTCGTACATTTAACTCACGGAAAATACATATTCGGTTAAGAAAACAGACCCATCTTGTAAAATACCAGCTAGTTATGCCAGAAGAATATCGATGGTGTTCTCACCTACGCGTGGATAAAGCTATCTATTTTATCAGTTTCACCCAATTGAACTGTTTACCAGTCTGTGCTTATTTTCTATCACAACACCTTATGAAGAAAAGTTATGCAAACTTTTTTTTTCACACAGGAGAATATTTTTTTGAAGGTGTTCAAGACAGTTCCATATTCGGCTGTTGCTGATGTTGCGAGCTCGACCCTTTCTGGTATCTTCCAGTCTGGCTGATATATTTGTAGCCGCTTTTAGATGAGGCTTGAAAGCCATGTCTAACTCACCCACGTCAAGCTCTCAAGCATCGCACTGACCCACGAATTTTTAGTGTAGTCTGGAGTTCGTAGCACAGGCTGGTAAGTTAGAGCATTGTTTAGGACTGTCAAGGCACTTTCCTTTTTCTTCACTGTACCTAGTCCCGCAAGTTCAACCGAATGTCCTTCGTGCAGGTTCACCATCATATACGCCACTGCTTCCATTTGCGTATAGGGTTTAAGCAGATCACCATGGTGAACTAGCTGCACTTTTTGTTTTCCTTATAGACTCACCACATACTGAACGTTCGATCGTGTTTGAAAATCCAGTGCCGGACTCTCCCACGGCACGTCCAGTTTGTATTTCAGCGATGGGCGAAAATCATTGCATAATCGCCCACATCAAAGCTACGGACCCTGGCTGTCCGATAGTAATACACATTGGCCCTCTGCTGGGCCTTGTTCATTGCTTCCTTTGCAAGTTTTGTGCCCTCTTTAAACGATCGAGTAACCTAAGCAAGTACGCCACCACGACTTCGTCATCGCCCCGGCGTTGCCACGATTAACGAAGCATGCGAAGAGGAGACCGCAGCGTCCGAATATACACACGCTCTGCTGGCGAAAATCATGTAGTCTCATGCGGCATTGTTCTTAATGCAAACATTGATGCATGCAAGCACTGCTCGCAATCAGTTTAACACTCTAACACATTGCTCTCACAACCCGCTTCACGTCGGAGTGCAACTTTTCAATTGAATTT
Organism: Amblyomma maculatum; assembly: GCA_023969395.1. Lineage (NCBI taxonomy): Eukaryota > Metazoa > Arthropoda > Arachnida > Ixodida > Ixodidae > Amblyomma > Amblyomma maculatum. The sequence goes on from JAJIZL010060130.1 coordinate 16,657, forward strand.
GACTGTGAGTAGTACATAGAGCTATGAAAGAGCTTTATCCCGCATCTTTCCAGAAAGGCTGTGATCAAAGCGCTAGTAACGACTGTGCCCTTATCTGATTGGATTTCCGCAGGGAAACCAACCCGCGTAAATATGGACACCAGCGTATTAACTATCTCCACTGATCTACGTTCTTTAAGCGGGACTGTCTCGGGAACTTACAGCAGGCCAAATCACTGCCAGAATATGTCTGTACGCTGAGGTTGGTACTTGCAGTGGTCCCACTGTGTCAATACCGAGCCGGCTAAAGGGTTCCGCAATGACAGGTACCAACTTCTGCGCTCTTGATTTGTTCTCAAGGTTGCCCACACGCCGACATGTGTCACATCTCCTTACACACTCTTCAGTGTCCCGACAACAGCCTTTCCAATAGTACTCTTGCAATAGGCAGTCCTTGGTCTTTAATGCCTAGCTGCCCTGAACACCAACCTCCAAGCGACAAGTGCTACAGATCCGGATGATAGCACTGACGCACCGTCAGCTGACAGAATCCCATAACAATGCAGTTTAAATACCTCTGGTACAGGACCCATTTTTGTCGTCAGATAGACAAATCTGACAAATGCCTTGCTGCAAAATAAACAAGCAGCAACAAAACACAATTATCAGCTCTGTTATCTACACTATCTAAAGCCTGGCAAAACTCAGTAGAAGAAAGTCCGGCACTCACCAAACCTTCCATCCAAGAATCCGGCGCAGTCATTCTGCTGCAAGCTATACCAGTCTTCGCACAAGGCTCGTTGCACTGCTCCCACTTGACGTTGAGCTACTCGTCGCACAGGTCAGGCCGAGGACATCCCAGCGCTGTCTACCAGCTTTTACGTAAGGCTCGAAAGCCCCAAGGGTAGTGTAGGCCATTCGGCGCGCTGTTCAGCGGGAGGCATCAGCAGTCCCGGCAAAATAACTTGTGTCGACTGTCAAAACAAGGTTTAATACTGCATCACATAGCAACGGGCAGATAAGCAGGCCCGAAAAGAAAACGGACGCGCTCACAAAGCAGGCGTCTCGGATTCGTCTTCCGCCGTTTCTCTCAGTGGAAGCAGCCGCTGTTTTTATACACTCGGAAGTTCAGGGGGAAAGGGAGAATGATACATGTTACAGCAACCTTTGCAGACCAAGTCACGGCGCCGCGGCCGGGCGACGCTCTCCCCCTCGAGCGCTGGGCTTGGCCAACACCACCTAGACTACTACGGGTATTGGCGAGGCCAGCATTTTCACACACATGCGCGCACACACATGACGACAGGTGTAGTTTGAACTTGTCGAAACACACCAGCGGGAGGAAGCGTTGTGCGTCCGAAAGCACGGTGCTTAATTGGCCGAGATTCCCGCTACTATGACTGATTCTCTTGCACTCGCTACATTTCGCTGCGGCCGCGTCGGTTGTCGCATATGCCGGTGCGAATTGTAGCATCGCATGACAAGTGAATCTGAGTGAAGTCCTCTTCTTAGCACGCTACGTACAGTATCTGGCGCTTAATTCTACATCTACAGCGCTTCCTATTGTTAGTTTTATCACTTTCCACAAATTAGAACACTTAGCAGCCTGAGAACGCGAATGTTGTATTTGCCAGTTGAATATTTTTTGAATGGTCTGAAATCACTGCCAGGTAGAGCGGCACAACAAGGTGTCTCCAATCCCAAGACCCCAATATGGCACACATTGATTCTCGTGTTTCAGTTTCTTGAAACGCTTTTCACAGCAGGAATTTGCATACGCTCTTGGCAGGCAGCCAAAATCAGCTTCTTGGATTCCTCAAGACAACTTTCATTAAATATAATGATAAAAGAGTGCCAACTTATATAGAAGACAGAGACGAGAAGGAAACACGACAAGCACTGACTCTAAACTGAAGTTTTGCTGAACAAAACGAATAAATATAAAGTGCCAACTGCACGCGTCACACCAAGGTGGTACATTATATTTGTTCGTTTCCTTCAATAAAACTTTTAGTTGAGTTGTGGTGTCTCCTTCTTGTCTCTGTCTTCTGATTAAGTTTGCACGGTTTTTCATTACAATCCTTCACACAATAGAAAAAAAACATCTGGTTTGTTGCAGTAATGAAATGCCTACTCAAATTTTGCCATCCACCATTGGAACAAATTGCCTCAAGATATTGTTTCCACATTAAATCATGATGCTTTCATACAAAAGCTGAAGAAGTTCTGGAAAAGAAATTCTCAGTGGATAGGCCGCATTCATCACAAGGTCAATTTAGCATTTCTGTTAGTACTATTAACCACAGTCTGTGTTATTTTGTCCACTTATATGTGCTTGAGTTGGTATTGTATTGAAAGTGCAGAACATATTGTCTAGTATTCAACTATGTAACCTGCGCTATGTAATGCCCGTAAAGGGCGTTTAGGGTATTTTAATAAAAAAAAAATATTGAGAACACTATATTTACAACGGCAATCTTTAGACGTTTCCAATGTGTGGAGTGGTATGTGAGGAGAGCTAAGTATTTTGCTGCTTGCAGGTGCAGCAAATACAACCAGCAAGAAAGCTGTAACTAAAGCTTAAAAATCGAAAAGAGTTATGTATGGACACTTAATTTCCTTAAACAAGTGGATTAAAATATTTTTCATGATGCTAGAATGAAATTAGTCATCCATTCTATTTAAACGAAGTAGTCGCTAACAATAATAAAACAATTAAACCATGAGCCCACAAAGCGCTGTCCGCGCTCCTTGTTGGCCACCTGTATCATGCCGTTTTAGTGCTTTTGGTTTTTATGGTTTTGCCGTGGGCGGGTTTGACGCGAAATTATATTCAGTCGTAATCGCCCAGGTGCAGTCATTTGTGCATTTCCTCGTCATTTGCACCGTACTCTTTTGTGGCCAAAGGCAAGGCACGTACTTCCGGCCTTTTCCATCATGTTGCCCACTATTTCTAAAGAGTTGCCTCTGAGTCATTCTAAATACCTACAGTCAATCCCAGGACGTGAGGGAGCCATCCTGGTGACTGCAAGGAAGGGCAACATGACCTGGTTGTAGTATGGCTTCATGCGTTGAGAGTGAATAATCTCACACTCGCGGCAGAGCATATCGGAAGAAAGTGCAATGAACTCAACTTCAAAGTTCATCGGTGAAGTTTGATCAAACCCTCAAGTAATTTTATGCTCGTTCGTTGTCAATCTTCGGAGCGGCTGAAGCCTCTCCAAACGTGGTCATTCGGCAGTGAAGAAGCAGTAGACGATGATCAGATGAAGGTCAAAAGGAAAATTATATTTACAGAAGAAAAAAAGTATACATTGGCAAACTAAATTACAGTAACAAGAGTCACACAGACAACTGCAACTTAAAACAAAATAGACTCTCACACAGAGAAGTCACTCTACAAGCCCTTACTTTTCTACCGAGCATTTCGGTTAAGGCCTAGGGACTGTAAATACGTGCTAAGCACGGAGCCTCAATCGTGACTGCCAAATATGGTCCGAGGACCGCTTTTTGATGACAAGCATCAACAAAGACCCGAGGGCGGTCACCTTCAGTGATCCGCCCCGAAAATAAAGCAGCCAATCAAATTATTGAAAAACTTGCCACAACCCCCGTGGGTTGGGAATAATCTTAGACCCAGGTCCTTAATTACGCCAAATAAATATACAACATTCAAAACACACACTCTCTCCACTCGCCGGTCCCCAAACCCTCTCACACGGCGCCTGTCATTCCTTCCTCTCCCCGGCGTGTTTGCGACGTGAGCTTGCAGCTGACGCCTTTGTGAAAGAAACGCCGTGAGGGATCTGGTGACTAGGCCACCCAGCCGTCCCGTTCGAGGAAAAGGGGGGAGAGGGGGGGGCACCGTCCCAGAGCAGTGTACAGTCGCCATTGCTCGGACCCGATGTCTGGCGACACAGCGGGAGGCCGCTGGGCTGATTCGCTACTTGGGAGGGCCAAGGGTCACGCCTATTGTCGCCTTCTGCAGGACATTTAGTGAGCGCTTGTGACAGTGCAAAAGGCTTCATTAACGGCGTCTCCCTGCACCCATGCTTGGCGCCACGGCGGGAGATCGGTGGACGAGCCGGCCGTAAAGTGGTTCGCAGAAGCGTGCCGCTGTCGTTCCCGGCTGATAAGGATGCGTCTGCCGTCCGCTTCTTGGCGACGCCTCGGGGAGAAGGGACGAAACGAACCAAGCCTCCCGCGCGCCCCGCGGGGCGCATTCAGCGCCCCAGAAGAGGGGAGAAAAGGAGAAAAAAACAACAGCGCTCGCTCCTTGGCCTCGGTGCGTGGGGGGTTCTACCGCCAGCTCGACTCCACGTGCGAGTCGCTTTTCACTGCGGCCTTACACCTCATTATGGAAAGTGGTGCCTCGGCAGCAGCTACTGGCTCAAATTCGGGCTTGATAAGCAAACCTCAGCCAAACAACGGAGCCTAGTTGAAAGGCCTGGACACGATGATATAGGGTATGAGAGCATGTGCCACAAAATCGTTTTCCATCGTCAAATATCGGTTAAGTGGCAGGAATCTTCAGCGTACTTTGCAAGGTGGAAACAAGTAGATATTTGGTGCTTTTGAAGGGCCGCAACCAACACGGAAGAAGGCTCTTGTCCATTTAGACAAAAGACTTGTAGAGTTAAAAAGAAAAGACAAGGCATCCACATTCTCATTTAGTCGTAAGCACATACAAACTATGTTTTCTTGGTCAAGACAAGTGAAACTATATTACATCATCCTGTAGGTCCAGACCATCCGCGCCATTTAAGGCGCATTGGGGTGCCTTCGGCGGCTTTGAAAAGTCTCTTTGTAGTAGTACCAGGTGCACAGTCCAGATGCATACTATGTTCCAAGACATGGCCTGATGATATTCACAGAGAGTTCGCGTTGTCACCTCAGTTTCTCCTTTCGAGAAAAGTTTATGTTCGATCTACTCTCTGCAAAGCTGCAAGTACCATCAGATGTTTAAAGTTTGGAAGCCCTCTCCTGCTAATATACATAAAAACTCTCTAAACAGCCATCTCACGCATTCTTCCTTCAGCCTGTTGTGAATGTAGAAGCAAATTGTTTGTGCGACACATCGCTATAGCTATGACTGCAGCTTAGCACATCTATTTGGGCGAACACTAGTAAAATAGACCCTTGTAGTTGAAACATAGTTCAATAGAGTGGCTCTGGTCACAGCTTAAACGAGCGTCTAAAGATCATGCTCGCAACGACAGTAGCAATCAAGGTGGGAAGTTTGTTGAACATATTCCCCCGTGGCAATAAAAAATAGCAAGGTTTTAATAATATATTGTTGTGAGAGTAGATTGTAGGGCAGAATAACATGCGAATTCATTGAAGACGAGAAGATAAATAGCTTTGGTCGGAGGTGTGTGAGTACGCGTTCCGTTTTCCTTCGAGATAAAAAAGTCGCATTTTTGAATACCTGGTACGGTTTTGCCAAACGGTATGATTGTTTTATGGCGTTTAAACATGCTTTTTAAAGAGATTACAATTTTTAGAAATTGCAGCGTCTTCGGTTGCACTATTGTTTTTTGAAGATACGAAGAACAAGCCGGAAAAACCAGGATAAAGAATATTTTGACTTGAATAACGCAGAGTACATTACTGAATTCAATATCGTTTATTTCACTTAAACAATATTTCCATAATTATAGAAAGAGATCAAACATTTCCAGATGCCCAGATGAGAGCAGTATCGTAAGTTGGCTTCAGTTCGTGTATGTTCTGAGCCAACTGTGTTTTCTTCCAAGTTTACCCAACGTAAAGCGCAGCTTATTGAGAACGGAGATCGGGATACTTGCCTGACGCATCATGCATTCTCAACACATGTTCGCGAATGGCAGTTTGGTCCCAGGTGCACTAGGTCTCTTTCCTGCGTGTTGGAATATAAACGATGTTGGCCCGTAGCGCCTAGGGCACTTACCTTTTTTTACACCAATTTGTTGACGTTTGATCAATAACTATGCTTTCAGCAAATAAAACATATTCGTTCGTTAATTTAGTACCTACTACAGCCCACGTATTTTGTCGCGTCCGCATGGCACTTTACCCTGATCCTCGAAATTTCATCTTCTTAAATTTAAAACAGTGTCGGAAAATAGCTTTGCCTGCACACCCAATCATGAGCGCGATATTTTATTTCTGTTGCTAGTCGCTAGGCCTTCAGGAAGTAGCATTTCCGTCCTCTTTATTTTCTTCCCATTTACTTTGGCTCTTTCGGCCTGCGTATTTTCAGGAGCATTAGTTGATATCTAGTAACAACTTACCATTTTCGATTTCAACTACAGTTATGTTATAAATCGTCACGGCCAACTCTACGCTGAGCATATAGTGATATACCTTGATTATTCGCAGACATTTGCTTACATTTGCCTATTGCAATTGAATGTCTTATGATTTTTATTTTTGAGTAAAATTGATGCCTTAGCTCAGAATAAAAGCTGCACTCCCGACTCTAACTCTTTCTATTATTGGTATGCACCAACTTTGTGAAGATAATTGAGAATTTTACTTTGTAGTATCAAGATTATGAATTTTTTATTCTGATATTGTCTCATATTGCATCCTCATGCACATATCAGCATCTACAGATAAAATATGTGGATTGTAGCAAAAATGAATTTTTTCAATGAATTTAACAGTCGATGCCATGCCACTACCAACATAAATTAAAGCAATCACTGTTTTCCTCGTCATATCAGTGCACAAACTTAACTAGGAATATCTAGAATTTTCTCCTGAACATTACTGTTGAGATTTTGCGCGGATCTACTGACGATTGCAGATACCAATGTTTCCTGATTTATTCCATAACAATCTTCCCATGAGTGTAAGAAACAAGTAAGTGTGCCACCTCCGCAGAATATGCAGCAAACAAGTTTGATATATTCGGCTAATTGGAAAAAGCGCTTGACATTCCTGCTTTAAAGCATGGAGCTATTCTGTTATAACTTTTTACATAAAGAAAAGGTTTAAATTATTTCTCCTGGGTATTGTGCGGTCAGTTAGGTCCTCTGTAGGATAATTAAGAACAGTTGGATCATGGCGCCAAGAAAAGTGGCAATTGCTACCAATGGCGTAATAACAAGACAAAATGTGTATTGGCACAAAATCGGCCGCTGTAATGTTCAAAAGCCCCTGAAGGAAGGATTGTATTGATTGCTTGATTCCACTGATATGACGCACGAAAACAATTATCTGCGAGATAACACTTAAGTAAGCAACAAGAACGATTCATCACCACTGCACAGAACATGGTGAACTATAGCGCTCTATGTGACAGCTACAACTACAACTTACTAAAAAAGAGTCTTACTTAAATGTTTCGTTTACTGCAGCAGAAAGTAAAATCGGCCATATGAGTAGGTTTTATTTAATGTCTCGATGGGTAAAAATCCTCTAATTGCAGAACTTACACAGACCTGTGATTTTTTTATAATATAATAAAATGCTTCTTTATGCTTTTCTTCTAATTCAAAGCATTCAGTACGACAGGAAGAAAAACTTTTTATGAAATCTGTGTAGGCCAGCATAATTGCTCGTCGGCCCATTGTGACCTATGCTTGAGTTTTCCCAACCACCTCCATTTGCTACATGAACAGAAATATAATGTGCTTGTGTAGACCTGTTTCCAAGATTAATTTCTATACAGTTCTCTGATTCCTTCTCTTTTTGGACAATCGTACTGATGAGCAGCCACCTTGTAATAACTTCACTGCGGGGGTAGTGTGATCAATTGCATTTAGCTATATGTGCACAACATAAAATTTAGCAAGCATTGAGCAAGCATGCTGTAAAAGATGTCGTTCTATGTCTTTTATTTTTTTGGTACTGTATAAAAATATGCGGGCGACTACTAATGCCGTCTCTGATTTTACGCCGTCTTTACCACTTTTTCCTGATATTTAGTGTAGTCCATATCAAAGGCCTGGACAACCTTGCGAGCTTGATCCTACTTGCAAATGCGGCATGGTTGCCATGCGCAGTGGACTTCTACGATGCCTGCCGCCCGACGTAATCGGATAACCTCACCGTAGAACGTCACTCAGCCGACAAGCAATGGGAAATAAATATCCTATACTGTAAAAAGTTGTGGTCGTTTCAGTCTAATTTCAGTAAAATGCACAATTGACAATTGCGTTGTGTTTTTCAAAAAAATGGGAAGCAAATAAATATTCCTAAAGAAATTCCACTAAAGCAAAATAATTTGGTTTTACTCCCGCGAGTAGCCAAAAAAGGACCGATGACACATTAGACCAGCATCGGCTAATATAAATAAATCCTACTCTTACATTTGTGGAAGAGGCTGTTCCGAACTCGCGAAGATACTGTTACGTACTATGTGACCAGAGGCCCGACACAAAAGCATGCAACTGTAATGTAGGGGTTAGCTTTCGGGGAACGTTAAAGTAACATAGAGCGAAAGGTCGACCAATGCTTCTTCATCCTTAATCGGGCGGTCACAATGAAAGTGTCCAAGCGTAAACCTCAGTTTAAAAAACACAGGTATAAATAGAAAAAGTTGACCGCGCAGTCACAGTGTGGAGCAGCTCCTTTCACCTTCAGAGAGCGCTACTTGGCAAAGCTAGGTGGCATTGTTCCCAAAGTCCCTCAAATAACTAAAAGTAGTGCCAACATGTGGAAATTGCCGCTCGCCTCTCCGGTGCTCTCCTTTGGTGCTCGACTCTCCCATTGGCCGAGCGCCGGAATGTGTTTTCGCGCGTTTTTTCTTGCTTGTTTCGTTGGCTACCTCCTTTCCCTCGGTGCAAAACGACGTGTGCGTGGCGCATATCGTCGTTATTTTGCTAAGGCTCGCGCCTCTATCGCGCTGTTTTATTTCTTTTTTTCAAAATTCACGTCGTTCAAATTTCCATGTTGCTGCGCTTTCTGGTGCTGCATACGTGGAGATGATGACAAACGGTTCTTTGTACTGCAGTCCGCGAATGGAGATGCGGCGCAGAGCAAGGTTTCGTGGCACGCAATCGACCGGGCGGACTCTCAAAGTAATTATCGCGGCTCTGTCAGATAAGTGAGGGGTTACTCATCTCTAACCTAATATGCCGCCAAACACTCTGCTCGAATTGGTTCAGTGTGTCGCCTTGCCAAGTTCCATATACCCGCGCGCCATATTCTTTTTTACACATTTCGCGTTAAACATGTAAGTATGAATAAATGCATTGAATTTTAGCTATCATGACGTGGTTTCTGAGGTGTTTTCTTTGTCATGAAATAGCTAAATGCATGTTCTGAGTGTGTCTCATCTTTTAACATAACAGTGACGGCTCTTAGGTGACCGGATAAAGCCACATATTTAGTGCTTTGCTTTCGTTTGGTGTGCTATAGTTCTCGATTTCACACGCCACGCATGCAAGCGCAGACAGATCTGCAGTTGAAGTTGAAAACACATGAAGGACAATTACTGCCCCGCTTCTGAAGTTTAGCGGCAGCTAGCAAGCCAGTCAAAACTGCAAAGAAACCATACACAGAATATTGCTAAAATGTTGCCATCTGGTACCTAGTTGCAATTTCAGTAGGATCCTTGGACTCACCCTCCGCACAGACGTCAGAAATGGGTCTCTAATAGTAAGGCTACAGAACTACGTTGCTCGTCAGTACGGGTCTCATCAGAAGGGTCCCTCTCAAAAACATGGGACTCAAAGAAAGAGCCTGCTAAGATTGGTACAAGCTTATATTATCATGGTGTAGGATATGCAACATCCTATCTAAACCGCAGAGCAAGGGGAAGGGAGCAAATAGACATCGTAATATGGTAGAGGATCACAAGCGCACTGCGCATTCCTAGTGGCACCTCCACTACCAGACTGCTGGGAAGGGGGGTACACAACAGATGGGAGGAAATATTGGAAGTCACAAGAATAGCATAAATGGAGAGACTCAGTCAATCCGAGACGGGAAGGAAACTTCAAGAATGAGTCGAGCTTGAGCACGACAGAGAGATTGGCCCCAAGGTCAACCTGAACCAAAAGTGTAGAACAAATTTGTACATCCTATCCATAACCAGAAACATAAGCCCCATTCACAACAAAAAGAGAAGACAGAGCCAAAGCCATCGAAAAGGAAATGAGCAAGCTTGATATGAACTCTGCGGCGGACACTGACGCAGCCAATGGGAAATCGGGAGCAGCTGTCGCGGCAGTGGTGGATGGAACCGAAGCCCCTCTAACCATCGCATCGATAAATGCAAAAAATGCGATCATGGCTGAAGCGGTTGTAATTGCTCTAGCCTGCGTCGGCACAAAAGCTAGAGGGATTGTAGGTGACTGCAAAACAGTCATTTGGAACATGACAAAAGAAAGTGTATCAGCCGCGGCTAAGAAAATTTCCGAATCCGGAGAGATTTCACGGAGGAACGAATGTTCCCCAGGCCACGAATCGGTGTCTGGAAACAAAGTCGCTCACGCGCTCGCCCGAGATATCTACAACCTAACGAATTGCGAGCAGGCCGACAATCCAGAACCCGAGGAAATGTTAAACTTACCAAGACATCTTTGAATACTACAAATTCAACAGAAAACCATACTCCACTCCTATAAAGAGCTGAACAACGATGAGGTGTAAAGTCTTAGACTAAAGGCCGGAAATTACCCCAACCTTGTATCGCTGCACCACTAAAAATAGAGGACAGACAACGCGAAAACAGTAAACACTGTGTACGGAGACCTACACTAGACCACATAATCTGGCAATGCCTTTTTTCGTACAGGGAAAGGGCAACATTCGAGATTTGGAAGTCTGGGAGTCCCTTCTACAAAGCGAAAACATTGACACCCAAAACAAAATTGTCCATCTTGCGGCTGAGGCTGCGAAGAATCTGTGTATTCTTGCGCGCTTCTAGTCGCGGAGTCCCAGCCCCCTATTCGTGCCTGCGTGCCTTAGTGGGGCAGGAGGGAACCTCCTTTATCGGTGGCAGTAAAGTTTTCTGTCAATTAATTTAAACATGATACTGAGTTTGGGCAACTGGTGGCGGACGACGAATGCACGGAGGTGAAGGCGAGTTGAACCCACGTCGAAAGCGGGTACGTGTGATGTAAGGCACTGACAGCTGAAACTATTTGGGCGAGACATTCCTGTCAACTTCATGTTTCAGCAGTGAGTAATATTTTGAAGAGAACACATCGCGACAAAATGAAAGCTGAAATGTTCTGGTGAGACCCGGTGCAGCACCTTTACCGGCGACTGCTCCAGAGAGCGCGCGCTAGCCATGCACCACGTAGGTGGAGCCACGGTCGAAAGCCGAGAGCAGGAGCGGTGGCGCCGGAGGAGGAGAGAGGAGATGGCGCTACATTAAGTTTATTAATGGGCTTTAATTACTCCCCTCCCAAAACAAAAGAAAAAAAAGAACGTGGGGAAGTACAGTACAAAAAACAAGAGCGGGAAAAAAGAAAATGTCAGTGGCGGCAGTACATTACCGTTCATTGTATGAATTAAGCCGCATAATGTGCACAATATCCCATTGCGTATTTCTAGGGTTATTTCATAAGTGACGTCACTGACACGGCATAGCACTCGATAAAGCTCAAAGTAACGTTAAAACATTTTTCGGACAAGCCTTGACAGCAGACTGGCGTCCACACCCAGACTTGTTCACCACGTTGACAGTCAACATTTCGGATCGTTTGCGGAGACTGTAGCGGCACCCATCAGAGCTCTGCTGCCGTACGATGTGCAGGTGAGCGAGCTTACGGGCTCTCTCAGCGTGGAGGGCATATTTCCGGGCGTCTAGGGCGAGTTGGTCATCTTCTGAACACGAGAGCTTAGCATCAAGCATGCGGTTAACTTCGCATTCGTATAGAAGTCGAAATAGCGCGAAGTGCGTTGTTTCCTGCGGGGCCGTATTGTACACAAAGGTCGCATAGGTCATCACTTCGTCCCATGACGTGCAGCTTATATACGTACGTTGATAGTGTTGCGATGGAACACCAGACCAAGATGACCAGCGTTGTAGGCTTCTCATTTTGAACAGCCCGTGCCGTGCCTGCGCTCCGAGCACGCACTGTACATCTTTATTTTCCTCTAACACTGATCTCAGCGTCTCCGCTTTATAGCGTCGGCGGGCTCTATAAGGCCCCCCGCCTAGACGGGACGGCGAAATGTACGCGCCGACGGGGAAGAGACGGGGGTGTCACGGCAGCAATCAGGTCTGCAGAAGCCGGGAACATCTGAGGGGAGCTCCTTGGGAGCTGTCTCGAGGTACGTGGTTTGAGGCGACCTAGAGAGACGACCTCTTCACGACCATCCAGCAGGATTGTCGCTGACTTTGTCTTCCTGTTGAGGACACGGTACAGGCCGTCGTATGAGGGGGTAAGAGGCGCATTTACAGCGTCTCGCCTGAGAAACACATCCGTCAAGGAAGGAAGGTCTTGGTGCACAAAGACTTGATGGGCAGATGAGCGAGGCGGCACTGGGCGCAGATGCTGAAGACAGTCTTGTAGGAGATGAAGGTATTGTAGGGGCTGGGACAAGAGAGCCGAAGGTATGAATAAGTCTTCGGGAAGCCGCAAGGATATACCGAAGACGAGTTCGGCCGCCGAACAGCTAAGGTCACGACGCAGGACGGCACGTAGGCCTAGGAGCACCATAGGGAGGTGGTCGACTCAGTGCTCGCGATCCAGGCGCGCAGTGATGACAGCATTGAGCTGGCGATGGAGCCGCTCGAGCATACCGTTGGCACAGGGATGGTATGATGTGGTGCGGCAGTGTTTAGTGCCGAGTAGCCGTATGAGCGAAATGAAGAGGGCACATTCGAACTGGCGGCCGCGATCCGTGGTAACAATGCAGGGCAGCCGAAGCGGGAAACCGGCGCTGAAACGAAAGCTCTGGCAACTGCTTGCGCTATAATGTCTGGAATTGGCATGGCTTCGGGCCAGCGGGTGAAGCGGTCAACCGTCGTCAGAATATACTTGTAGCCCTGAGAGGGGGAAGCGGTCCAACCAGGTCAAAATGAATATGGTGGAAGCGCGATCCAGGTGCCAGAAAAGACTGAGGGGGAGACAAATGCGGTTCTTTCGTGGGCGCCAAATGGAATGGTGAAGCCCAAGCGCTGGATGAAGGGCGAATAATACCCACTTGGAGCATGTGGTCAAATTCCCGTTTTGCTCACCGAAAAGGCGGCGCGGACGAGCTGCGACAGGTGGACCCCGTGTGAAAATGTGGTGGGTTATACCGTGCTTGGGTGGCTGATGGAGATTACAAGGCCTCGTGACCTCGGGAAAGTCTGCGAGGACTTGGGCGTACGGGCATGACGAAATCAGAGTTCCGATGCCATTGGAAGCGACAGCCGATATAACGCCAGTGATGGAAAGGCGCGTCTTACTGTCGATGAGACGATGGCGACGCACGCCAAACCAAAATGCGTCAGGAAGTCGGATCCGAGGATCGGTTGATGTACATCAGCGACGATGAAGACCCATCAAAATGTGCGCCGCAGGCCATTGTCCAGAGTGAGGGATCGGAGACCATACGTTGCGATGGAGGTTGAGTTGACCGCACGGAGAATAGGTTCCTGTGACTTGGAAGCGCGGTCAGCCTTGGAGGACTGCAGTACGCTGGCTTCGGCCCTAGTATCGACGAGGAAGCGCAGGCCAGAAATGCGTTCTATGACAATGAAAAGGCGGCCAGGTTGAAGAGCGAGGTCACATGCCGCCGTCAGTGCATGATCTCACTCCGCGTTTCCCGACCAGTTGCATGGTGGAGTGCACTGGCGGGCACGGTGCTGGAAAGTTCGGTGATACCAGCAGAGACGCGGACTGCGAAGATTGGACGAGTGCGGACCGCTCGGCGAAGAAAAACGGCGACGAGGTGTTGAGGGGAAACCATGCTGGGCATGAGAGGACGTCCGAAGGGCATCGATAGAAGCGGCCAGCTGATCGATCCGGGCCACTAACCGTGAAATGACGGAGGTCTCTGGTGGAGAAGAGAGGGCAGCGACAGAAGGAGTAGTCGCGTCGTGGACTCGATCAGCGAGCCGAGTGAGGCGGTAAAGGGTCAAGTCCCCCGCAGCAGCCAAGATGAGGCGGGTGGACTGCGGCAAGAATTGAAGGAAGAGCTGCCTCAAGAGTGCGCCATTCGAGTCGGCGTTGCTTTCGCGCAGGAGCTGCTGCATGCTAGTGAGTAGCTAGGAGGGGCGGCGGTCTCCAAGCTCTTCGTAGGTGAGCAGCTGCAGGAGGCGCGGACTCTCGGACGCCGTGGTGCGGTCCAGAAGGCCCTGATTTAGTCGCTGGTACGGAGCATCGCACAAGGGTCCAGCGATAATGTCCGCCACTTCTTGAGCCACTTCTGGAGGGAGGTTGGAAAGTAAATGACGAAACCGAGATGTCTCCGAGGTGATTTGGTGCAGATGGAAGATGGCTTCCACTTGGGCGAACCAGATCAGAAGAGTGCGTGTTTGAAACATGTCCGGGTCACCACTTTTGCGATGGAGCACCAGAGCAAGATGACCAGCTTGGCAGGCTTCTCATTATGAACAGCCCGTGCCGTGCCGGCACTCCGAGCACGCGCTGTACATCTTTATTTTCCTCTAACACTGATCTCAGCGCCTCCGCTTTATAGCGTCGGCGGGCGCTATAACAGCATGTTCGCAATCGTCTTGTTCAATATTTCGGTGCGGTCATTCCTGAATGTGGTATGCTGTAATCTTTTGATGGACCAGGCGGGTGTGGCCGATGAGCTACGGCATGAAATCCGTCCCTTTTTCGGTAGTATCGTATGAAGCTGCACCATGCCCCAAGACGAAGTTCGCACCAAAAATGGTGCAACTTCGGAAGCTGTGCCACAAAATGTCGCCATTGGCTCGGCGTAGTGTGCCAGAGAGTCCATAGCGACTATTATCCGCTTGTTCCTCGCCTGCCACAAAGGAAAATACCCGAGACGATCCATTACTATTTTATCAAACAGAGTATGCGGGAGCTTTGTGGTTTGCAGAAATCCAGCAGGCTTAAGAGGTAGCGTCTTCCGGCGCTGACATTACCGGTAGCTTCTTACATAGCGTTTGACAGCGTCAGAGAAACCTGGCCTGTAATACATGTTGCGCACTCGAGCGAGCATTCGTGAGAAACCCAAATGGTGAGACGAGTTCACGCAAGGATGATTTATTCACGCAGCTCTCATGGTATATAGGAAAATAAGCTTTTCATGGCTCAGAGCGTTCTGATGCAAGGCGCCGTGACACAAACACAAGGAGCAAAGACGTAGAGAGAGTGCGGGCCAGTTGGTGAATCAATATGGATGTATACCCGCGCCACACAGCAAACAGACGATGACGAAAGAGGACACGTAAGCTCTGAAGTTTCAACTGACATTTAATAGTTGAAAAGAGTACTATATACTGACTTCCCAAAATTATAAAAATTCATTTGCCTGTCACTTTTTGTAAAAAGAGCATTTCCGCATTTCTCAAACCAACTGAAGGCGCGCTAACACAGATATCTTGCAGACCGACTATCTCAGCAGCCTCCTTGATCTCCCGCACTATCTGGTCCGAGTTCCTGCTGATTACCGAACAGATGGCTAGGTCTGAAGCGCACTGTTCTTTTTTACCGGAAGCTTGTTCTCGGAATTTGTATTTACTCGGTGAAGTGCTAGATTGCACGTGCCTGTCTCGAAGGTCCTGTACTCATGCTCTTTCAGCCGCTAATTATGCATCTGCCCATGTGGATGACGTAAACCTTGTCGCATCAAAGGGGAATGGAGTATACCACTCCCTCCACACAATCGACGAAGGTGTTCTGAAAGAATATCAATACAGGACCTTTGGGACAGCACAGACTTTGTGGCGCTGCACCGGAGCAAATGCAAAATCAATGACTAATCTTCCAGGAAAGAACAGTGCACTCCTGACCTAGCGAGATGTTCGGTGGTAATCAGCAGACACTCGGACCAGATAGTGCAGGAGATCAAGGAGGCTGCTGATATAGCCGGTCTGCAAGACATATGTGATAGCGCGCCTTCAATCGGTTTGACAAATGCGGAATTGCTCTTTTTGAGGAAGCGAAAAGCAAATACGTTTTCTGAATGTTGTCGAGAAATCAGAATATAAGTACAACTCAAACACATTATTGTAAGTTACACGTTCAGCGCTTCTGTGTCCTGGTTTGTTGTCGTGTGTCTTGCTGTGTTGCGCTGGAATACATACTTAACGTCTTCAAGGTAGTGAATGAGAAGGAGGATGTCAGGAACCGCTTTATTCCGGTCCCTGATCTCGGATGTGCTTAAGGCAGCTTGAAAGCTACTGTAGTGATCAGGTGTGGCACCGCCAGTTTAACAGGCGCGCGTCAGAGCGTGGCTGCATCTCCGTGTTTGTGACCTGACTCATTAACAATACTAATGTCGACCTCCTGAAGCCATAGGCTCCAGCGTACAAGTCGGCCACATAGATTACGCAGATTTGCAAACTAGCATAAACAATGATGGTCCGTGACGACTTTAAATGGGCGGCCGTAAAGGTAGGGGCAAAACTTCATGGTTGCCTACACGACCGCAAGGTATTTCTTTTCCGGCATAGTGTAATTGGCATGGGATATTGCTCTCTCAATCCAGTCTTAATACTAAATGAAGACCGCGCCAAGATCGACGCTGCTGGCGTCAGTCTATATATCGGTATCAGTCACTTCATCGAATAGCGCCTGAACATAGGCGGTTTGAGGCCACTGCCAAAGCAAAAAGAAGGCTGTCTGCTGCTCAGAGTTCCACACAAAATAGGTGCCCTTATTGTGCGGCGCGTCAGGAATTTCACAATCTAAGAAAAGTCAGCAATGGAGCATCTTATAATATACATACAAAAATTTGAAAGAATCTTCCTGTTAGCTGGAACAGCGAACAGTGCGATGGCAGCAGTCTTATCAGGATCCTGGAGCACCGTGTCAGAGCTCACATGACCAAGAAACTTGAGCTCTGTATACCCTGTGACATGTTTGTGGTCAATCGTGAGATCATCGGAACGGAGGGCTTCGAGGACCGCTGAAAGGGTTCAGAGATGTTGCCAAAATGGTTCTAAAAAACGACGGCGTCGTCCGAGTGCACAATATAGCTCTGCCACTTGAGGCCAGAGAGGGCGGTGTCCATCATTAGTCGGAATGTAGCTTGGGCAGAGCATACTCCAAATGAGTGTTGGAATTTATATACTCTATAGTCTCCTTCAATGTGCCAATAGCCGCTTCTAGAATTGAAAGATGAGAAACATTATAAGGGTTCAATGCTGCCGAACCACATGTTGAGCGAAAGCATTAGCTGCGGGTGGCAAAGCGTTCTTCTTCTCTTTTCCTTCTTCCTCAGTCCACGTATAAAGCCGAGCTTTAACTAAGCCGCATGGACTGGCCTTAGTGGCGTATACGGGTAACGTGAATACCAGGGTCCTAGCAGGCTTATTTTGACATAACATTTCAATGTGAAACGAGAGACCCAAGTTGGCAGCTCCTGCTAAAAAGCCCATCTTTCGCTTTTTTATCACGTGGGGTGGGACGTCACGCGCTGCGCCGTGGCTGCGACCGCGCTTCGCCGACCGCTTTATTTGGTAGCCCAGCTCTCACCCTAGTATCACGTGGGATGCGACGTCACAGCATCACGTGGGTGCGGCCGCACAACGCCGACCAGTTGAGTTGATAGCCCAGCTCTCACCCTAGTTTCACGTAGGGTGTGACATCACAGCGTCACGTGGCATGCAGGCAGGCAGGCAGGCAGGCAGGCAGGTTTATTGATTGATTGATTGATTGATTGATTGATTGATTGATTGATTTATTTATTTGAATTATTGATTGATTTCAGGGAAGGAAGGAAGGAATGTTAACTAGAAAGTCTTCCGGTTTGCTAGATGGCATTGGGAAAACGTGATGAGAGAACTTAATAGAGGAACATGAAAATCACGACTAACGCAAGCCCAATTTATCACTGAAGCCGGTAGATGTCATGTAACAAAACAGTATATTGTACCCTCCGAATACAGTAAATACACATTAACAGAGATGCTGAATAACAAAGCAATTTCCACAAAAATATCAAGAATTAGATGTGCCATATGGATACTAAAATCAATGTCGATTATAGTTCCTCTAGAAACTACAGACTGCATTGTGAGGCTTCAATAAAGATCTGCTAACAGAGAACTACTGCATTTCATACTTATCAGATGCAGCATAAGGTGCATTATCATATGGGCTTCGCTACTTCTTTCTGAAGAATGGTTAAAATATCAAGGATTTTTTTCACTACCACCTATTTCGCAGTCTTCAATAACAGGGTGCTTAACGATGAAAATGAAAATATTACGTGCAAAGCTACAAGTGCTAGTCGATTTCATTCAATGTAGATATTTTCTCTTTTACTTGTCATAAGGCTATAAAATTGAGTTATTCTTTTTTTTTTCTTCTAGAAGTGGTTTTTTAATACTAAAAAAACTTCAGTTATGATAATTAAAACTTGGTTTCTTATGTGCATGACTCATTTGAAATCATGGGCTAGCTACTCCTATTTCAAAGTTCTGAAATTTAACGAGGAATAGGTTTTGGCAGTATGTATTGTTTGCATGGAAAATACATACAATATTTGAGAGCGCTAAGACCTGCGTGACACTAGATAGGAAATTTGAAAAGTGTGTGAGTAGAAAAGGCATTCATTAGGTTCAAAATGGTAAATAGCACTGAAGCTAGGAGATTGATATTGGGGATTAGTGGTGAACTTTTGCAATGTCTTGCTAAATGAAATGTAAATTTCTTGGAACTTAAAGCTTTCTTTAGTTTGATTTTTCAAAACTGCGAAAAAAAGGAAATTTCACACGTACCTACTCCGGTCCCTTGGGCTTTGAGAAATATAAATTAGATGTTACATAGGGGAATTTCAAAACCGTTAGGAAAGTACGGCATTTTCAAGGGTTACTTTGAATTATGAGCTGGTTCGTTTTGTTACAGCGAACATTTTAACTAGTTACAAAAGTACAAGCTTAAGAAATTTGTAATCATTAGTTTGTTAGGTTTGCCGTACTCTTCAATGCTCAGCTCGGGCAATAACACATACCAAAAGTCCAGAACAATTACCAGTTTAGTAGGCAAGGAAGTTTTAACTGCACGACCTAGGATTGTGTGAAATTGCTATTGGAAACAAATATATATTCGCGCTTCGAGAAAAGTGCTCGCCAGTTACCTGAAGCCGATTATATTTAAGTGAAACCACCAAAGTTTATTTCAAAGTCCCTGTGTAACAATCAGGAAATGTGTTTGCTATTTTTATTATTAACGACTGTTATGTCAAAGCTTCGCTTATAATATATAGAAAGTAGATGGTAAATAGATAGTAAGAAGAGATTGAACTTTACGAATCGTTTTTCAACGCCAAATGTAAGAGCTGCTCTATCGGGTAACGATTAGGTGAGATAAAAGGTCACAGTTGCCTGTACAACTGGATATTACTTGAGTAATATTCATAGATAAGTAAATTTTTGTTTCTGATAACGCCAACTGGGATGGCCAAGCAGGGCTCGTGCATAAGCTAACCCTTGGCAAGGTCAAATTTCAGAGAGAAGATAATTTCTGTTTCAGATAGCACCGACAGGAATGGCGAAATAGGCCTGTTGTTAAAAAAAGTTTTTTTTTTTGTTTCTCAAGGCTATTTGTTTAGGTCTATGAAATACTACACAACATTTGCATCCTTGAAGCAGTCTAGCTCAATACTTTTTCTACACTGAAATTTAGGATCTGCACAATTATAATGAAGTGACTTTTTCATAAAGTAATTTTGTGGTAAAGCAAGCACTGTGCTAAGAGCACGGATGATGAAAACTTTCCATCATATGCTCTCCTTCTGCGCAGCTAATCGGTTTTGAATACAGATGCCCTTAGCAACGCAGAAGTTATTAATTGCATTTCCGCCAGCATTTTAAAACATTATCAATCTGACTAATAATACGACCAAGCTTGAAGACATTAATATTGTATACCGGCAGTGGTTACTAATTGCCTGTACCTCGTGTATAAGTACCAAGTCCTATGAGTGCACACATGACATTCTCTGTATTCATCGCAAGTTTTTCTTGAAGTGAGAGGTTCGCACTTTTAGATGAAGTTCAAATTATTTTGCTTCAGTGTGATCGCCACTTTGGTCATAACATCAGAGTAAGCATCCATTTTACTAATCCTTGCTCATTGTGCACTACAGTAAATAGAAGGGCAATAGACATTTATATATATATATATATATATATATA
>JAJIZL010060136.1:0-15230 GCA_023969395.1 Amblyomma maculatum
AATTACATGCGTTCGAATACGATGACAAAACACATCAGCACTGGTAAATTGCGACATTCTGAGGTGCATCATAAGTGTTTGGTACATCGCACATCTCTGTACGTAGCAAAAATTACATGCGTTCGAATACGATGACAAAACACATCAGCACTTGTAAATTGCGACATTCTGAGGTTTGTATGACAAAAAGCGATGCATTGTAAAGATGCGGCACACAAATAACCCTTCTTGATAGCCAGAAATATGTTTCAGCGTGTTTAAAGTGCGATAGGTCAATTACGACCACTAATTCTACACCCTCAAAAATGCACACAGTACGAAAGAGCAATGTCGACTACATAAACAGAAATATAAACACCGCAATCGTACCCAGGCGTGGTGTAGTGGTTAGAGTGTTTGCTTCAAGGCCTTTATGACGGCAGTCCGAATCGCGAAGCGTTAGGTTTAATTTTTTTTCTTTTCTTTTCTTTTTCTAATGCAGTCGTATCATCTTATATCTCTGCATGCTTTTTCCAGCCTGGCGTCCAGTTTTTTTGTTTTCTGAAACAAGGCCACGGGCCATACAAAACGTTTCGGAATGAGAGCTCCGTGCGGTTTCATTTTGATTAAGCCTGCATCAATTAACCGGAAACCGGACGAACCCATCATTTCTGGAACTGATACCGGGTACTGTATTTCCGCTTAGAACAGGAGCCGGGCCGATTGATGAGGCTCAACCAGAATGACCATGCCAGACACGCCAGCGCACTAAATAAGCATGATACCAAACATAATATGCAACTATTCTGTGTATAAAGAGCACGCTTCCTTTCACAAATACCTCTAAAATACGAAGTCTTTGAAGTGTGCGGTAGCATCCATATACGCGCAGCCGCCTTCAACGTGAAAGTGGAAGCACGAACGTATCGTTTCACAAGCGATGACAAAAATATGCTATAAATTAAACACATCGCTGACCATCGAAAGCTGCACAGATAGCCGCACACCAGGCGACGCTTTCTCAAATGTTTACATATTGAAACAGCTCAGCTGGAAGTGAATTAATTGACGTCACTGCTTCCCTGGTAACACGTGAGGCTAAAACGGCCATTCGGAAAACTTACAAGCGTTCGTACACGATGAAAAACACATCAGCAGTGGTAAATTATGATACCTTGAGGTTTTCCTGCAATAAAGCGGCGCATTATAAAGATACAGGATATTTGTGAACCCTCCTAATAGCTTGGAAAAAGATTCAGCGTGTTTACAGGGCGATCGGTGAATTACGGCCACAAATTCTACAGCCAAGGAAAATATACAAAGTACGAAAGAGCAAAATAGCTACATATTATCCTTATAATCATCATCATCATCAGCTTGATTATACTCACTGCAGAGTGAAGGCCTCTCCCATATTTCTCTATATAACCCGGTTCTGTGCTAGCTCCATCCACTTGACCCCTGCCAACTTCTTAACCTCATCCGCTCACCTAACTTTCTGCAACCCCCTGCTACGCTTTCCTTCCCTTGCAATCCAGTATGTTACCCTGAGCGACCATCGGTTATCATCTCTTCACACTATATGTCCTGCCCATGCCCATTTCTTCTTGATTTCAACTGAATGTCAGTAGCTTGAGTTATTTTCTGACCCACTCTTTACGCTTCTTATCTCTCAATGGTTACCTCTACCATTTTTCGTTTCATAGCCTTCGGCGTTGTCCTCAACTTAAGTAGAACCCTCTTGGTTAGCCTCCACGTTTCAGTCCAATAGGGGCTAAAACGCGTGCAGCATTTACTGAATACTGAATTAATATTAGCTACATATACTGAATCATAATTCCTGTACCGTAACCCGGCGTAGAGCAGTGGTTAATGTGCCCGTCTCAAGGCTATGAATACCGAAGTTCAATTCGCGACTTCGCACTTTTTTAATTTTTTAAGTTTATTATTTATTTTTAAAAGTAGCCGTGTTATTTTATATTGTTTCATGCTTTTTCCAGCCTGGCGACGTGATTCTTTCTGCAAACGAGGGCCATCAACCATACAGGACATTCCGGTATCAGAGCTCCACGCGGTGTCAATCCGGACTTTGCAGGGCAGTACAGGAATTTCCTGACATAGCTAACAATCTTGTATCCCAGATCCTGTATGGTAAACCTGTATATTAATTCCTGTATAAATTTTATACAAGATTTTTCAGTAGGGGTTTAATCCAACTTCAGCGCGAGCACAGCTTTGTGACGCGAGAGGAAATCTCATCCCAAAAAATGATAGGTTGTGAGCAAGATGGCAGCACAACGAATTCAATAGTGTGAACTCTGTCCTGAACATAAACTCGAGTGGCGCATGCTGATACCGGCGTGGTCGTGCACAGTTGGAGTTCAGAAACTGGAGGGCTGACTTTCTAAACGAGCTTCAGAACTTTGCGTCCATTACAAATTCATGGTACCTGCTTCCTTGAGAGTGCCCACAGCAAAACGTAATTAAGGTTAGCAAGCCTCGATGAGGCCTTCAGAATTTCGAGAGGGGTAGATTTCTTGCTCATGCATGCGGCACTTACATTTCTTCTTGAGGAGAATTAGGGCAATGTCGTATGAGGCGATGGAAAGATGTTGTGACGAAGGGAATCAGCTCGAGACGGCTGTACCTTCAAGGGAAAAAATGATTTGAGGATTGCTCGACAGGTGCGCAATACTGAGCCATTACAGGCCAGTACCCTGAAAGTTGCGCAGGTGAGGCTGACAATAGAAGATGACGACTACAGTAGCGGACGATATGTCTCGGGAGTCCACAAATGTAGCATATTTTGCGGTTGTCACTTGTGCGAGAGAAATTTGCTCGTCGAGGCTGTCGCAGAACAGGTCCCATGCTGCCGCAGGTAGAAACATTGCAGATAGATGGCGAGGGTTGTGCTAGGACATCGGCGTAAGTGCGCGACACAGCAGCAGAATTTGGCACGTAGTTTTCTTTTATACGGGACTAATGAAAGGCCATGGATATCCCTCTGCGGATGTCAGGGTTGCTGCGAAAAGTGACGGAAGATGGACTGACAGAAGCCCCTCACCTACATGCTCTTGTATATTATTGGAACTTTCAGAAGCTCTTCTTCACATCAATGTTCTTGCCATACCAGTAATGTTTAATGTGACATCTCAGTTCGTCAATGTAAGGGCGTGCGTCCTGCATGTGCAAATCTTGTTATCAACCGATAGAAATATTCCTGTCAAATTCACATTGTCATCTAAGGATTCTGAAAAGCTCACAATCATGCCAAGAGGCCTTCTCGGAAGGGACCGCCTGAGTAGACTTATATTCGATGGGGCTTTATGATTATGCATAATTTAGCCTCCTCTGAAATCAAGCTACCGCAGTGAGTCCAAAGGTTTTGGCGTAGTCAGTTTTGGGGGCCATAGAAAGGCAAGATTTGCCATGTTTAGTGATATTGAGCCTCCCCATGTCGAGTATAATTTTCGCTTTTCATTTATGGCCATAGTATTCGAGCCTCTACGCAGAAAACTTTTGGAAAAATTGGTTCGCGGCCACGCGCGTCAAGCAGTGTTAGCCGACATGTCTGGCACAGAAAGGTGATCGGAACGTTGCTGTCCTCGCGTCCCTTGATTGCCCATATCTAAGCAGGTAAGGAACACGGCTGCTTTGCGGCCTCTTGTCCGCTCCTTTCAACAGCAGCAAAGTTGCGCCCACCACAAAGACGTAAGCGATCGCAGCCGCTGCATGACTGCTCAAGGGGCTCCAATTACGGTTTTGACCGACGGATTCAGTATCGTTGTTGCGACCGACTGCATGCCCTATCGGAGCCCCCTAATGTGTATCTGGTCGTTACTCTCCTGCTACCGCTCCGGCGGCCACAGGCTTGAGGTGCCGAGCTGTAAGGCGTGCTACGAAACACAGCAGCAGGGTTAATCGGAGAAGTGTACGTTTCATGAAGCAGTGTTTTTTTCAAAGTAATCAGGTACGACCCTCGCTACCATAGTGTGTAGTTCATTTTTCTGTGCCATTTGCTTTATGTCAGTGATGTAGAATTCATGAGGGGCAACCCGTATTACCACAGCTTTGTATTACTTCACGCGGCTTTGCTGGCGAAACGCGCCTTGAGCTTCTCTATAGGGCGGAGATATTGATGTTAAAATAGAAGGTTCACGGAAATGAAGCGGCTTAACTTACCCTTCATTGTTATTGCCCCAATGACAGTTTTCCGACCTTCCAGATTGATAACATATAAGATAAATCTTTGAATCAACGTAGCTGAATAACAAATTACCAAGCCTCAAGACTGTCCGCTTGTTTATTATATCCAACGGAACATGGCTTTGACCTAATTTTTGACCTATTTAGTTTTTGCGGTTGAATTCTTAAGGGACATTTTTTGGTCTTGTCTTGTTCCGGAGGAACTAGTACAGAAAGCAGTGATATTCAAGCACGGAACACTGAATCACGAGAGGAAACAAGAAAAACTTTATCTAAATGAACTACGCGATAAAGCTTGTGTAAAATATCCCATTTCTTGTACAATATCGCGTCATGAAAAATACCTTCATCACACGGGACAAAAGAAGCTAATACCTTTCGTTTGCTCCTAAATGGTATTGAGTACCTGTAATGTTTAATATAAATTTGATGCATTGTTGCTGGAGCCTTCATTTTGATATATTATTGGTATAGAATTTTCTAGGCTGTTGGCAGTCGATGAGACGTTCGAAACGTCTAAAATCGCAATAAAATGTATCAAGCCGATTTCTTCTCTGGCCCTTCAGGAAGCAGCTCCATTTTCTTCAAAATAATGTACGCAGACCTGCGCAGTGGCTGCTTTATTCTCGTTACTCCAAATGGACCTGGTGGAAGAGGCAAGTATACGCTCCAACAATCTATTTCCCTGGTCCTGTTCTTTGTTATACCTTTGCTTATTTTTTAAGCAAACTTATAATTAAGTCGAACCTTACTTGGTACTTATCATCGTCAATTATTTTGCTTTGTATTTTGAAAATGTCGAAATTTGGTATACGCAATAAATTACCCAGATATATTCATCGACGAGAAGAAAGTGTGTCATACGATATATACACACGCCGTCTTACGTTTCATTGCACCTGCGAACACAAATCATGCCGCTGTTAATCTAACCTTCCAGCTCATTACCACAACAAATAACCATAACAAAGGCAGTCTGTGTAGGCATGGAAAGTGCGAAGCTGGTAGCAATGCCGACATTATAAATAACCACAACCGAGTGCATCTATATAGATGACGCAGATTTGAAAATGCAAGGTAGTGTTTTCGGAAAAGCAAATGCCTAATTAGAAAACACTTTCTTCACTTTCTTTTCTCCTACAAATGACATTTCCCACCTGTTAGCAGGTAACGTTTTAACACGTTTCTGAACTCTACATTATCTTTTCTGCTTACACTGCATAGAAGTCGCTTGCTCTGGTGTTTTCGTGCTTGTGTTCCAGCAGTTAACAGTACACCAGATGCCAGAGTATAATAAACTCATTACATTATAGTGTAATAATCCCAACTCCGGTAATAAACCCATTTCAAAAAAATGGTTTGGTTTGGTTTGGTTTGTGGGGTTTAACGTCCAAAAAAATGTAAACCCAAGCACTCTAGTATGATTGACGTTATGTGAAATGGAACCTTCATAATTGTAAACCTAAGGCTCAGTTTAGCTTTCACCAAGTGGCAAAGCATGATGAAAACAAACTGTGTCTAACCGCCATCCCAAAACAGCCACAGTTACATTCACTATATCTTAATAATTTGGCTAAAATGACAGTGTGCTGTGCATACACAACCTATAACTATATTTATTATTCCTTCTTTAAACAGCTTGCCGTGTTCTCCAGTCAAGCCGCACAGTGAACCAAGGGATTCCACAGGAGTGCAACAGAATTTATTTGCAGAACTGCCCACCACACAGTAGGATTATGTACCGCGCCGGCTGCGCGGCTCGCCTGCCACACATTGTGAATCGGTTAAGCTGAGCTGTTTTGGCCATTAATGGCCCGGCATATGTCAGGTACTCTCAATATATGACTCAACAGCACCCATAACTGCTTCTAGAGAAAAGTAACATTCAATAAATTTGTGAACGTATGATTTACAACTAATGCATAACTGATGTTACACTTCAGTAACAAACTGGGCTTCAATGTGGTAGTTGTTGCCTGGTTGGAAACTTTGCTGGATTACGATTGTCACGATTGCGAAAACCAGAAAATTTTGCAATTCGATTGAATTTGCTGTCATAACATTACTAAAACCGTTATTTCAATCGTTAGAAGTTACCTACAAAGCATCTCAAAATATTCAATGCAATTTTTAAACTAAGAGTTACGTGAGCCTATCCGTATCAGGTCGATGTAGTTCAAAGCTAACATTATGTGCATTGTAGATCCTGATCAGCAGACAGCAACTGACGAAAGCTTGACGACAGTATATGTAAATGAAAAAAAAAGTCGGCATATAAGAATTTTGCATCGGCAATATAAAGGTCGGGCACTTCCAACCAGAAGTCCCTGTTTATGATAAATATTTCTTTATATTTGAGTGCCTAAGAATGTGCCACCGGGAGCTGTGGACAGGGTGTGATCTCATGGGAAAGAAAGTAGGAACCATATTTGAGTAGTATCCTCACCTGGACTCGAACTGCCACCTTTCCATACCTCAGGCGAGTACTGAAACAGTTACTGTATGCCATCGTTTTTTTTTCCTTTATTGTATCAGGAATCTTGAATGAAGCAGAACATAAAATGGTCAGGCCTCAAATTACCCGGCTAGAAATGTGTGCACGTCATGCATGGCCTTATCGATGGCCCACGATTGCAAATATGAGATTTTGGAAAGCATACAAGGAGCACTATTCTGTATCAAGCGAGGCTGTCCCTCAGAGGTAGAATATAATCCCAGCATACAAGTGCTTTTGGATTCGGGACCGATGATCGTGGATATTTTGAATGACAACCTATCATTCGCATCTCCCAAAAGCATAAAAAGTCCCATCAATGAAAACATTCACAACATATGTCACAGTTTTTAACAGGTGAAAACGCAATACTATATGGTATGATTTCAATGTCATTCTTAAGCGTTTGGTGTAATATGTCTAAGAACAAATTATGATAGAAGCCCAATATATGAGTCAAATCACTAGTCTATAGCCTATTAAAGGTGGCAGAGTTCACAGGTAATGGAACACACAGTTTCCTAGCGTGTAGCCATAATTTTAGAGAGAGCGCTGTGATGCGTTCAGCTGAAAGAATCTTTTCGCAGCAGAAGGAATGCACATGACCTTAATGCCATTTGAAGCACTAACGTCACGGAACCCCATATAAGGCTGCCATAGCAGGATCTATTGAGCAAATATTTGGTACGGGCCTGGGAAAACGAATCCTTCAGCGTGTTGGTATGCGGATCCAGCGTTTATTTCGCACTGGGTTCCTGTGTGAACCCTAGCCGTCAGCAAGATCAATTGGAGCCAGCATAGGAAGACTTCTGTTGCCCTTGGACGGTAGAAAAAAACGCTGACGCTTACTTGTTGGCGCAGGTTATGCGACTGGTATCCCTCATGACCCTTGAAGACGCGCTTGGGCACACTGGATTCTGTGTCATTTCGTGATATTCGGAAGTCCGGAAACTGGGGAGGCGATCGAGACAGGGCAGATGAAAAATTTTGCCCCACTAAACGAAGCGTTCGTTTTTGGGAGTAATTGGGCTCCTGAATAGAGCATGAAGGGAGTTTCTTTTTAAACGTTTTTATGCTACAACCGGCGCAGCACTCACTTGATTTCACCCACTGAAGAAAAGTTATAAGTAATCACTTATAAAACACGAAAAAGAAAGTAAACCAAATGGTAAACGGATGTGCGGGATAAGAGCATACATAGCTATTATATTAAGTTTTGCGCTTGGCCCTTTTCGTAATGTTGCTTAAATTACGTATGAAACACCAAGTCCCCGAGCATTGGAACTCTTCCTGAAAGGGTTCAGCGACATCATTTCAGCGCATTTGTTTTCTTTTTTACTGCAATTGTTGAGGTATGGCGATGGTATTATCACTGGTCGTAACATGCGTATTTCATTATTTAAAATTTTAATTTTGGCGAGAACTAACACCCTCGTATTGACAGCTCCGGTACAGTGGTGGTTCTTTGCAGCGGCTAGTGACGTCACCCGGTGAGCGTTTTGCAATTGAATAAAAAGTGAATGCTCTGTAATTTTTATCCATAGGAAAATATATTATGTCGTGTTCTGGTATTCCATATTTACTCAATAAATCCAGCATGTTTGTTATACACAGACACTGCAAAATAAGTGACAGAAAAAGCAAGAAAACATGAGCATACTAATTTTCATCCAAAACTTTCGCTACTTATACACGTGGATTTTGCAGCTACCTGCGGCTATGCAGCCAGCGTGGAAAGAGTTGAACAATCTCATCAGCTGTTACTCGATATATAGAATTCCTGGGGATAAAAAGAAATGAAAGTCTAAGGTGAAGAGCCCAATATTTGCAAGTGCATAGTTACGAAGTAATGTCTCCTTTACTTGCGCACTCCCGGTATCCTTGCTCCTTATTCTACTTAGTGAGGCGCAAGGGAGAGAGCTCAACAGCTTCGGCATAAACATATTACAGCGACCGGGAAACCATGAAAACACATCTTCTGCGACGTTGTAGGGATGTGCTCATGTATGCTGTTTTGATTTTTCCTACACGTGTCGCTATAGGCCGAGTGAAATTGAAAGATTAATGCAGGGGAAAATTGAGCTGAGGGTAACTTTTACTTGCTAGTATTCAGAAAATTATGTCCTTCATAATTCGCGTTCTAATGCAACTATACCTGTAATAATATTTATTCGGTATCTGCCCAAAATAAACAGTTCATCTAAAGCGAATCGGACAAGCATTCTGCGGACCGTTCAAGGGCTTACCGATAAACAGAATTTCTTTCCCAATAAAATAATGTTCTCTCTGCCAGGTGTGCCTGTCGGGAAGCGATGTCAGGCATTATGTGCTGAGGTCTTGCGCCTCAGCTCTCTGTTTGCGCCGGAGCTGTGTGTTCAGGGACAATTACGTGTACGCAACAAAGTGTCAGCACACAGCCGGTGGTGGACAATTTGGGATGTTAACATCTTTTCAATGCACAATAAACTGCACATAAACATTCACAATATCAGCGACAAAACTCGACAGCAGGCAGGAAGCATGAGTTTTCGCGCAGATGTAATTGTTTTAGCGGCAGCCGCTGTCTCTATAGTTAGAAACGTGAAGTGGGAACCGCAAAGTCATCGAGGTCTACTCCATATTCTGGTGCAGTATTGTGTTGTTCCATGCCGATGAAAAGTCCATGCGCGGCGTGGCACCAGCCAAGTACCATCTTCCAAAGAAATGTGAGTTTTGCTCACACCGCCGACACCGAAATTTATCGAGAGCGGGACCTTTACAACTACCGCTGTGTAGGAACCACATGCACACCGTAGAATCTATTCATACAATATAAAAAAAGGAGCTAAACATTTAGCAAAGAGTGTGTTTGTGTCGTCGCTACGACATAGGTACATGAGGGGGACACTTAAGTCACTTAAGCTTCGTTTTATGGGTATACGCTATCATGATGGCTGCCATCCCACGTATAAATCCAGGCATATAGTAAGCCTTCATTGTGTGCCTGCGTGGTCTAGGGTAACGTGAATGCAACTTACCTGGCTAATCGGTTTTGACACCAACTTACACCAACACCGATGTGGGCAACGACGCTAACATCAATTTTCCTGGTCAAGAGGTCAATTAAGGTAGCGCGTTAAGAGTGGCGTGAGGTACTACTTGCACCACATCCTTATGAGGCTCCTAAAGCATGTGGGATTAGCTTAAGAAGCCAGGAGGAGACGCACTGAGGGCAGATCATTCGGCCAGAAATTCAGTACCGGTTATTACGTCAAGAGGGCTAGATACAACAATCGTTTAAAAAACGCGGTTATTGCTCCACAATCAAATTTTATTATTTGAAAAACATCTCGCCTATCGATGGGACCAAATAATTGTGTATAGATCTCACACTTACCTGAAGTTAGAAAAAATGATTCGGGAATAATAAAATAAAGTTTATGCTGAAATTTATTTCTGATCTCCGAGTTTCTGGCCCTTATTTTATTTATCAACGTTTGATAATTACAGCGTGTAATGTAGGTACCTTTAAAGTTAAGGAATGCGAAAATGACACCGAAATAAGCACTGCTTTATAAGATGTGCAAAAATTCATTTCATCCGAAAATGATTTGCGCGTATTTCACTCGCTTCTTTAAAACATGTGTTCCGCTAAGCGATTTCACATGACACAAGTCTCTTCAAGCTACACTCAGCAACCTAAATTAATGCTCAATTTTTATTTTCAATATTGATCTGCGTAAATGAGTTCTATAATCGACTTTTCAAACGATCACAAATTTCAAGCACAGGTAAAGCTAGTTAAGATAACTTACGTGCATTCGAACTTAAAATTTATACTTATTCCCTGTCATGTATCATTTCTTCCCTTTGTAAAGCGGCGCGCCGGAGAATTTTTATTTGAACGCTACGGCACTAAAGGTGATGTTACACAGAAAAATCGGCGCCTGTGTGAGCGAGAAACCACGGGTGCAATGCGCCGACATAGTAGATGGCAGCTGAGATGGCCGAGCTTTGATTCTTTAATGGTTTGTGCTATGTATTTAGGTAATTTTATATATTAACTTTTGGAAAGAGCTGGGAACAGGGTTTTCTAATTTCATGCGGAAAGGTGGAATAAAAGTCAAACGTCTAGTGTGCTTGGATGCCCAATGTGGCACGCTACTCCTAGACTACATAGCACATTCATACGGTTATGTCAATGTTAGTATACATTGCGGGTGGCTCCTATGCTAATATGTCATTCCCGTAAAAGAGGAACTTAAGTGTTCCCTGCAATTTGTTGGTAGCTTTAAAACTAAAATCTCGAATCGTACATTTTACACATATATTTTGTACATGGTTGCTTTATAAATTTTACAAATATAGTCGGAATGCACTGATTTGCACTTCAAAACATAATTTGGCTTGTTAGACTTCATTTTCGCATTGCCGATTACCAATTCAAAATTTCATCTTCTGCAATTCAGCTCGAAGCGTCATTGTGATGCTATGTTATGGGCCCAGGTCCGTCCTGGAGCTCTGGGCAGGTAACAGATCATGTTCACGGTCACACGTACACTTTTCTTTTCTTGACCATGAACGTATCACGGGCAACACATGCATACAGCCTAGCTTAATACCTAATGGGACATGTCCAAAAAACATCCCACTTCCGTTTAGTCCGCTCTGGGACTCGATGCCGGTGCAGGTGAGTCCGGCGATCCTCAAAGTCCGGTTGAGGTGACACAGACCTACGGCCGGGGTATGACGCGGGCCCTGGTCTCGCCTAGACGTCTGAGTACCCGGTAGCGCGGCAGGCCACGCTCCGGCGTCTGCGTCGCTGTCCGGGGTACTGTGGTGGGTCGCGCCCTAGTACTGCAACGGGACCAGTGCGGCGGGCAGGCACGATGGAGCAGTCGAGCTGCCTCCTGGAGTTTGTAGGATGGCGAGGTGCTGAGCGGCACGAGACCCCGGACCAGGTGCCCAGCAGGTTCTGGCGAACCAGCCTTTTACGCCAGACCCAGGACGATAAACTCAACTGCCAGCGACGCTCAGGAACGTCCGTCCCGTTCACTTTCCCCGAACAAACTCGCGCGCACTGGCACGCCCCGCACGCGGCCGCACTTCAGTTCTTCTAGAATAACCCGCGCATTCGCAACGATCACCATCATCCCAATTATTATATCCAACGCAAGGTATTGTAGCTTATATATCTTTGAAAATATTCAGCTCTATTGTTCGCTGTGTAAATCCTTTCATAATTTACAAGACGTCCTTTTATTATGTTATTCTCGGCGATCACCTCCATGTCAAAGTAACTAAAAAACAGCATCAGGAAGTTTTGTACATTTATTTGTTAAATTGAAATGCCTTTTTTTATTCTGGAACTTTTCATTTGCACTGTAGTGACATAGTGACCAGCAAATGAAATTTTCCAATGGACAAAATGAGATTTAATATGAACAATTACGTCTGCACAATTGACTGCTATTTCTCATGCTACTAGAATAAAAAATGCAGGCTTTATGTTAACGTCTTCATAATATTTTCAAATAAGAAGGACTTTAGAAACGTTTTTATCAAAAGGCAGCTGCTTCGACGCAGGAGATTACCATTTTGAGTCTTATTATAAATTCCTAAGCTTCACTAGTGTCTTCTAATCACAGTATTCTTATTGCAATTGAATGCTTTCTTCCCATAAATGTCACTGGTTAACTATAAGGTAGCTGAAGATATTGTCTCATCCTCGTATCTTGTGTTTAAAGTTACAGCCATTAGCTGCTACATCGATGTTAAGTTTCACCAGCGTTGTCTATTACATTTTTAAATTTGTTCGTTATTAGTTCGAAATACATCGATCATGATGTAAACAAAGTGTAATATACAATCATGCTAATCGAAAATATCCTACACATCACAATTTAATTTCTTGGTGGCAATTCAGGGATGGTTTTACAAAAATATGCAATATATATCTGCAAGCTACGGTGAATTGCGTCAGCTTCCCTGTAAATGATGTACCCCTGTCCGGAATGAGCATTTCGGCAGCGCCGTGCGGCAGGAGAATGCGTTCAACGAAGAACTTAGTGCCTTCAGCGTGATACCATCAGGCACGGTATTCACATCGGCCTAGCGCTTGGTGCCCGCAGAAAGTTGGAGAGAGGTTGACGCGACCTCTGCCAATTTGCCGAATTATACTATTCGGTGGTGGTATAGGATTGAGTAGCCGGGCAGGCCTGATCATGGACGCCTTGCATCGCT
Source organism: Amblyomma maculatum (assembly GCA_023969395.1). Lineage (NCBI taxonomy): Eukaryota > Metazoa > Arthropoda > Arachnida > Ixodida > Ixodidae > Amblyomma > Amblyomma maculatum. Next base: position 12,902 of record JAJIZL010060136.1, read on the forward strand.
AATACAGATTTTTCACATAATTGGCAACATCGGCAGCCAACGGCTGACAGCAGTACTTTTCCTGGATTTGATGCAAGGTGCTCCGCTGTCGGCACGTAATGCAACGCCTCTAGAATGTTCTGCCGGAGCCTTTTAAGCACAAGCAGCTGTGTCGGATATTGGGTGCGAAGTTCCCCACGAGCGCGTTGTTGCTTAACGTGAACGATGAAAAATGAAGCCTTAAAAACGGATGGGAAGCGGTCTTTCCTTTCAGATATTAGTATAGGTCTTTCAGTTAAGGTTTTGACTGCTGCTATTGAGAGAAACAGCTGGCGCTTATTGGTCTGGGGAAGGCGTCGCCGTTATGTTCTTTTGGGGCAGCTTCAGCATGGTCCAGGAATAAGCTGTGTGGGCCGGAATGCTTGCGGCGAGGCTTGTAGGGTACAGAAATGTTATATTATTGAAGACGTAGGCAGCAGCGGGCAAGGCGTTTGGAGGGGTCTCAAACTGACCGGCCAGCAGTGTCCGTGGTGGTCGCTTACCATCTTTAACATTCCACCAAAATTATACAGGCGAAAATATGAGTGACCTATACTATCGCGAGGAATATCTTGGTCGTCGAGTAATTGGGATCAGCTATGCGAAGGGACTGCTGGCGCGAAGAAACCATCTTAAACGAAAAAACCGTCCCCAGCATGTCAGCCTTACTCAGCAACCGGGCCATCCATCGTGGCTGCAGTTCGTTTCCTTCGCTCGAATTATGGTTCAAAGTAGAGCAGTTGCGGCCCGGAAATGCGCTCGTAGCAGTATTTATATGTACATTTCGTTATCTGCAAGTGGAATAAAAAAAGGCAAATGTTAGGTTTTCTTACCACAAAATAATGAGAAAGAGTTAAGCGAAGGAGCGCTCAGAATATGTAACTCCCATTTATTTCTCTATGTGAGTATTTACTACTTGGTGCAAATAACCTTATTTTTGAGCGTAGCAACTCTGAAAAACAGAATGTGAAAGAGAGCAAGACAGGCGCTATAACTATCAACTAAAAATTGTTGAACAAAACATTGAGTATATAGAGAAGCCAAGCAACACCGCAAACCACTCAATCACCAATAAGCGGAGAGCAAACCACGAGGCACTGAATTCCCGAACAGTTTCCTGATCTGCACAGCCCAACTCACTGCATGTTAACGTAATGAACGACGACTCACTAATACATTCTTCACCAAACCGTAAAATATGTCCAGCTTCAGGGACCTCCTTGTTGGTTTGCAATTAATGAACAGCCAAAATGCAAGTAGCTGAAGCAATGAAAATCAACCTTCGCAGCCCATTTAATTCCTAGCCAAGTTGTTACCTCTGTTTCTATCTAGCCTCATCTTATGTTTTTACATTTATACTCCTTTCAGTTGGACACATAAACGCGTCCGCGGTATAAAGGTATCTGATATACAACATTCAATTTACATAGTAAATAAAAATATCCAAAATTCACTCAATATAGGCGTGTTTCCTAAGCCACATTCGCCAATTTATTCTTAACAATATCATAATTTATTGGCTATTTATTGGGGCCCAGAGCACCGCTCTGACACCATACCTCCTATCTGCATTTTTGAAATTATGCAAACGTCTACGCACATATGATAACATAACTGCTGTTTTAATATCGCAAAGTTCGGCCCCTGCCTGCTCCCGCAATTCCAGTGTAAAACGTAACTAGAAAACATGCCTTTGTCATTCTAAAAACCTGCAAATCAAAAACTGATCGTCTGCGGTGAAAACACACCATAACCAGTAGTCAATCCAGACTCGATATTTAAATAGTGTATTTGACAATTTTTGAATGGTTAGAGGTATAATCAGGTAGGGGCTTAGCATGCCTAGGAGAATGTTGCCAGCACATATGGTGCCTTCAGAACATCAAAGAAATGACCCAGATACCGTAGGTCGTGTTGTTTAGTCTTTTGTTATATCGTAAACTTGAGACCCAAGTCCTCCTCCCTAAACAACTTCAAGATATTCACAGGTCTTAATCTATCACAGCATGCAAAGAGAAACTTGTGTATCGGATACCTTTATCTTGAGGTCTAGTGTATGTGGGGCAGACTGGAAGGTGTTTAAATGTACGATTACGAGAGCACGAGAGGTGTGTAGATATAAGCATAGGTACCAACATGGCTGTTCATTGCAAGGAATTTGCTGGTTGCTTACTGTTGGTTTCAGCTACACGCATGTGTGTATGTGGTATGTGGGTCAATCTGGAAGGTGTTTAAATGTACGGTTACGGGAGCTCGAGAGGTGTGTAGATATAAGTAGAGGTACCAACTTGGCTGTTCATTGTAAGGAATT
>JAJIZL010060136.1:15240-25693 GCA_023969395.1 Amblyomma maculatum
TAAGGAATTTGCTGGTTGCTTACTGTTGCTTTCAGCTACACGCATGTTTTTCTTTTCATTCATTGCAAATCAACCAGAAAATGATTGACGCAAAATACATTTTGCGACTTGGTAAAGAAAATGCGAGTCAGCCATCCATCACGCTAACCTGCAGTGAGTTGGGTTATCTATATGGCTGTTTGGGCGTTTGGTTGACGATGTTTTGCTGTGTGCTTATCGGTGACAGAGTGATTTGCGGGGTTGTTTCGTCTCTTTATACATTTCACGTTGCCTTCAATGAACTTTCGTTGAGAATTATCTCCTTCCTTGCTCTTTTTCACGTACGTGTTCTTTCGCGCTGACACGTTCAGGATGACATCAACTTTCCATTGTTCTGCCAATAACTTAAATTCGCAGCTTACAAAACACCAAAAAATTGCCTGTGCTGCGCAAAGTTGCCGCCAGCAATATTTGGCCAGCTTTCACCCCATGTTTGTAATAGTTTGTTCAGCCTTTTGCTTGAGCAATCGCGAACAGCACGTATAACTGAACTACAATTCTAACTTCACGAGGAGACCGTATCTATGGGGAGATTTTTAATCTGCACATATTTCACTTATATATACTACGAGAATCACGTCACTGCGGTGTTTCTAAAAATAAACCTTAATACGCGACAGAATAAAGCACTCGTGTTTATTATTTTAGTTCAACAAGTACAGCTATACCAAAAAGTGAAAGCTGTTGTTAGGCTAAGTTGTTACGTTTTCCAGTTTCTCTTAAATTATTTTGTCATCTGCAATATTGAACGCCGAAAATACGGCATTGAAGTCGTGTTGCGTTGGCTTTCCCCCAGCGCGTATTTATAAAGAAGCGTTCATCGTCATTTCGTCATTTATATTACTCATATGCAAATACACTTGCTTATTGGGTGGAATGTCGAAAGGGTCGAGATTTGATCCAAGGCTGAGCACATAATCGTTGCGCTTCAGGAACCGGAATTGAGTGGTTGCTGCAGAGCGCACTTCAAACGCAAGAAATGACAATTCACTTAAAAAATTCACGCAGGTGCCTCGGATGGTACTGCATGATGGGAAAAGTGAAAGCATTCTTTCCATGCCTAAAGTGCGTGCAACACCTGGCCTAAGAAAGGTACGAAAACAAGGCGACAAACAGTGCTGCTGCGTATCAAGCTCAGACAGGCTATATGAGGCGCCTGACCACACAGAGGGTTTGTGTGCAGGAACGTAATCTGATGCATCGCGTGCGCAGAGTGTCATTCGAAGGCAATTAGACTGGAGATGCCTTTTTTTAGACCAGCTCACTACAGATCCCACTGCCTTAAGCTAGGATGACGGCAAGCATTCCCTCGTCTCGGAAAACTTCTTGCAGCCATACCGTCTGCCTCTCCTGGTGCTACCAATCATCAGTTAGCACGCCGCCAACAAACATAAGAAGGAAAGAGCCTGACAAACCTTAGTGGGTTAGCTTTTGTGCTTGCTGACTGAGTGCCTACATTTTCGGAGTAGTTGTGTAATGCTTAATGGGAACAAAGGAATACTGTCCCAGAGGCACTCTGCAATATCAGCTAACCTGTGACTCGAAGGAGCTTTCTGGGTGGGCTGGGCTTAAAAGGCCGAGGACGACCAACTTCGGTGGAAGCAGCATCATGACATTTCCTTTAGACAGCAGATGCTCTCCACTCCCGATTGGGACCTCACTCCCACGGCAGGGCAGTGCATTACGTTTCTTACATCGTCGTGTCGCATCGCCTACGCGGCGGCCGCGGATTCGATTTTAACAGTCAATACGACGAAACATTTCCAGCCGTTTCAACGCGACACCGACATCCGCCCAACTTTTTCTCCAGCTGGCATGGCCCGCTTGTAGAATCCCACGTGCCTTCGTATGTGTATGTTTGTACGAATACTTGTCGAACATTGCGCTAAGGGAAAGAGGCGCGGACCTGGGCCTTCCCTTAGCAAAAAGAACTACGTTTGGAATACACAGTGGCATATTTTTTACGCATTTTAAATGTAATTCGTATTCACGAATGTGCTCAAAATATGTCTGAAATATGTTCATCAAATTCCTTGCTGAATATTCAAAATGTATTTTTAAAATGTGTCAAAAATATCGCATCTGAAAGTACATTTTGAGTATAGTTCAAATAGGTGAAAAAATTTGTAGGCATTTTTTACATACTTAAAATGAATTACATATGTACTTTTGCAAATATGAAATAAATTTGTCTGAAGTACACTTCAGGTATAGTAAATGGGTAGCCCTTGAAGATATATTTGCAGCACCCTTCAAGCATCCTTAGAAAAACCTTGCTTAAAATCATAATTGGGGCAGCATCTTGAAAATGAATTTAAAATGTACTTTTGTAAATGTGAAAGCAATGTGGCTAAAGTATACTTCAATTATGAAAATGGATAGTCCTTGAAAATATATTTGAAGCACACTTCAAGCTGCCTTCAAAGATCAGTGCTCAAAATCATATTTGGGGTAGCATATTGGCAATTAACTAAAAATGTATTTCTGCAAATGTGTATTTAATTTGTCAAAAATACAATTTTAATAAACGGACACTGGGGTCTAAATTTAATGATCATTAAACCTTGTGCAAATAAAAATGCATTGTAATGATGTGGATGACAGCTCGTGCGGACTGGCCACACGTGCGCATCCGAACAGTGATGCCGTTAGCTGGAACGGTCAGGTAACGTGGCCGCGTGAGACTGGCATTTGGCAACGCATCATGGTACCCTGCCAGCCGCCAGCCCGTATGTTATCTGACGCAAGCGCTCAGCGCTCCAAGCCACATGCAGGCGACGTACGCTGCTGTCCCACACCTCGCTGCTAGCCATTGGCATTAAACAATGCCGTTCATGTAGGATGCTCTTTTTGTTTTATTGTTTTCCTGTCATTTTCATTGCCGTCCTTGGGTCCACTACATTGCCATGTGTGTTCAAGCTGTCTCTGGCTCCTGGTGGACCTGGGGCCAAGAACCTATATTCATTGCTCAACCCTTAATTCTTTCTGTGGATTTTTCAAAGGTAATAAAAAATATTTTTTTTGCATGTGCAACAAAGCTACTTTCACAGAAAGAGTGCTCAACAATTTCTGAAATTTTTATCCAGCAGAAAAATTGACACACACATAGGCGCTATTCCACTGTATGATGACAAGCAAAAGACATAATGTTGCATTTCAAGAAGAGGGCTTTGTCGGGCTGGTTGGTTCATGTTGAATGGAAGGAAGGAAAAACTCAAACGGACGGGACGTGTAGGAAGGCGAGACAGACACATGAGCTACTCATGTGCCTGTCTCGCCTTCCTACATCCGGTCCGTTTGAGCTGTTCCTTCCTTCCATTCAATGTTGCATTTACCCACAAGCTCCTGTTCCAAGAAACTGCCAAAAAGTTCTTGCACAAAGTGAGACCGAGCAGGTCGGGCTTGCATAAAATAACTATTTTGCACTTTTTACTCATTCTAGAACACACTTTTTTCCAACTTTTGCATGGTTTTAAATATTGATAATGTCAAACTGAGCTACATTCATCAAACTGACCATCTTTCCCAATATGTATTCATTTAAAAGGGATTTCTTGCTACTGCGGGTCTTAATCTCTGGCCATTAATGAGCTGGTGGCCAAGCAGCGCTGAATTAAGATGTGGGCTAAGGAGGCTGCGGCCCAGGATCTTATCTCCGAAGGTAGGAGGAGAGGGCCAATTTATTCTAACCTGCTTCATATATAGGACAGCAAATAACGTAACTTATGAGCAACAGGTATGAAGAGGAAAACTAAGAATGAGACGGGGTCCCTGCTTAATCCGACTGATTTGTTTAGCAACAGGAGAGACCCTGTCGAGCTGCAAAAGCAGGAATTCCCCACCATTCTCGGAGGCCCCTTTCATGTGAGGTGATCTGCACCTGCTTATATTATCACAGAAGTTTTAATAGTTTCCCCTCCATCCTGTGACATATATTATGTTGAGGCGTGCAAAGGAAAGAAAAATAAAGAGCCTCTGCCCGTGCCACAAAGTATAACGGGCTTCCTTCCTGTGACAGTCAACTACATGAAAAAAATGTAATTGAAAGAACTGATGCAAGTATTTTTTTTTACACTGCCACCTTCATCCCTATCACTATCGCCCTTTATCTCTAAAATAGTTCTGTCTGTTCTTTTCTGCTTCTTTAGGGGAGGAAAATGGGCTGTATCAGAGTGAGTGCCGGACTAGTCATGTCTGACTGTTAGTGGCTTTGCTTCTGTTCTGTGTGGTGCCAAACTAATGCATCTCTCGCACTAATCGCAATAATCACATCTTGTCCTTCTTAAGTTTACTATAGATAGAATAAAATGGGGCATATTGCAGAAGTGTAGGATAAAAGTGAGTAAGGGCAAAAAAAAGGGGGGGGGGGGCGGTTATGTAAGCGCTTTAGCCCAGGGCTATTTTTTAACTCTGCAAAAGACATTAGAAAATTAACGCTCAAAATCCAGTCAGGCTGAGCAAAATGTGGTTATTTTCATCATGGTAAAAGAAAACAGCTTTTCTTTATGCCCTCTAACTTTCCAAACAAGTGTTTGTTACAATCTATAGTTGTTCCTTTCTGTGCAAAAAAAAAAAAGAAAATCTCTTATCTGGCATCTTTATTTTAATGAATCTGCAAAAAGCTATGAAGTTTCGAGCTCTAGACTGGCTGCTTCATTAAGTAGGCATGGCTGAAATCATATTTAAACAATGTGTTGAAACTTTACGGATATATGGAAGCACAGAAAAAGTGGAAATCATGACTCATGTGTCCCTTTGCAACTTATGAGCTGCTCAGTGACGTATGTATCATTGTAGGACAATAATCACGAAGGTTGCAAGACATTCAAAAAATTTATTACACTTTTTAAACCAACAAAGAATGGTGACTGCACAAAGAAAATAATAGAAGAAAAATATAACAGCACCTGTTCTACAAAATGAAATGAGTGAGAATACGAGCCATCCATTAGAATCAGCAAGTGACACCCGAAGAGCAATGGAGTCAAAACAATAAGCTTAGCCCATTCACGAAGCCAGAGACAACCACGGCTTCATCTTGCGTTATGAGCCTTTGTTTTAGCCATTCTGTGTAATTGCCTGTAACCCAGTTGTTTGAGCATCAAAAAAAATAAATTAACACAGTTAAATCGAGTAGGACGTCGAAAGCTTTTGTGCACAGGTGGCAGTTGATGGAGATGAGGACATCCAGTGCACAGTGCAAGAGTGTGTTGCAGTCTGCACATGGGGGGATCCACTGCAGTTATAGCTACAGCACTTCATACTTGCTTCCCATGAGTAATTCCTGGGTTTGAATCCACTATGTCCCCATTGTTTCTTTTTAGTGTGAAAGCACTACAAGCAGACACACAAGCATTAGACAATTTGGCTATGCCCTGAACCACTGGATTAGTGCTAAATACATTCATGCTCACATAAGGCACAATAAAAGACACTAACTTCAAAGCATTCTGCCCATTCGTAGCTGACCATATTTGCCAAAAGCCTAGACAGTCAAAGCCTAAGAAGCTGATGCCCACCTGCCCCCTTTGCCCCATTACTGCTGCCATAACACTCAACAAATGGGAGGAAGCCGCTGGCTTGGTAATCGCTGAACAATTTTGTTATGAAGACGAGATCATCTACAATATTCTTACTGATATTGCCACCAACTGACCCTGCCACTCTGTCACTGACACAACAGCTCTAGCCAACCCTGGCACCGACCCTGCCCAGAACATGCAAGTTCCAACTGTCGACTTTCAGAATCGGCAAGCCTCGCTGCCTCAAGCATTCACAAGAGCAGTGAATGTTATATGACCTTGCTGGACTCCTTGATTGTGACTTTCAATGGCAACAGAAAGCTATTAATGAATAGATGTCAATATGATCATAAGTATACCCAACAGCTTGCCTTTTCAGATCACTTGCCCACTCTCTCCCGTTTTATATCACCCTTTCAAAACATGATGCTCCAAGCCTTCATTACCATTTCAAAAGCTGATCAGAGTGGAAGCAAGTGCTTATAGTGCAGTTTGGCAAGCAACTTTTTCTTATAAAGGCAAGATCTTGTCAATGTGCCTGAGTAAGCCAGCAGCGAGGAATTCACTTCACCAAAGACAAGATATCTGGAACGTGCCCACTCTCATTAACTGACAAAGATATATTAGTAGCAGATTTAGGAGGAGGAACAAATTTTATTTCATTTATCTCTTTCTTCCCAAGTGGAGCCCTGTGTTCAGTGCTCCATGTGCCACCACTTTCCTCCAGGGCCGTTAGACTACAATTTTAAGAGGGGCAAAAAAATGAAAAAGGCCAGAAAGTGAAAAAAAACAAACATAGAGACAAAAAATAATGGGAAAAAGAAGATGCACAGAGAACACATCCTTCACTACATCAGATTTAAACTGTACCCAAATACTCGCCAAGCAGGCAAAATTGGGAAAGATGTATGAAAGGGTAAATGAAGCACAACTATAAATACATACCTCATAGAAGCCACACGACAGGAAAAAAAAAAAACAAGCTTGCTTGTAACAATGGCAAAAAACTTAGCAGGGAGAAGTAAAATGTACATATATATATATATATATTGTGAGCCTTCTGTGGAACTTCTTTCATTTGTACATGCCATCATCATCTTCTTTCATTTGTACATACCATCATCATCGTCCCGCGGCGCCGGCTCTGGCGCGTGCCTGGGTTGGTGACCGGATTAAAACGCTGGACAAGGCTTCGCTGTCCTTGCCGCCACGACCTCGCCGTCTTGACCTAGCCTTCTTCCACAAGTGGTGGAGGTGAGAATTGATCCCCTTGCTGTTTTGTGCCCTGCCTCTCCCTGGAGCTACGTTCCGGTCGCTGTTTACCGCCTGCCACCATCGTTATGTCTACCGAGAGCACCCACGATTCGGCAGGACCCTTTACCTCGGCTGCACCACCCCCTCCGACTATGCCCGCACGACAACGCGACCCGCCGCTGTTCGCTGGTCGTCGCGACGAAGACGTCGATGACTGGCTGGACACCTATGAACGCTGCAGTAACTACAACCGGTGGGACGACGCTCTAAAATTTCTGAACGTTTCTTTCTACCTCAGTGAGGTCGCCAGAACCTGGTTTATTAACCGCGAACCCCACACCACTAACTGGACAACATTCAAGCAGCAGTTCCGCCAATATTTCGCCGACCCAGCAGTTCGCACTGAGGTCGCGAAGAACAAGCTCGCCTCTCGCCTCCAAGGTCCCGATGAGTCGTACGCGCCTTATATAGAGGCCATACTTGCACTCTGCCGGCGTGTTAGTCCCACCATGCCGGAACCTGAACGCGTACACCACATCTTAAAAGGAATATAATTCTGTGGCTTATAATACCCTGATTGCCCAGAATCCTTCTACTGTTGATGCCATTATTGCGACCTGCCAACGCATCGACCAGCTGCAGTCCTCCCGATTGCAGCCCAGCATTGCTACAGGCCCGACCTATGCTGACCTGGATCTACGGGCACTGATTCGAGCCATCATCCGGGAGGAGCTCCAAGCCCTCAAGCCTGTCTGTCGACACGGGTGCGATCATTCTTCCGTACCTTCTAATGACGCCGGTCTACGCAACATCATTAAAGATGAGCTGGCAACAATCACGCGACCTATGCCGTCCGACCCTCCTGCACCCCGCCAAGCATCGACTTACGCGCACGTCGCAGCATCACCCCCTCCTTTTGTTCCGCCGCCCCAACTGGCATCGCCCTACAACCACATCAACGCCGTGACGACGGCTCAGCCTACGCCACCCTATTACGCACCCTGGCGCCCCTCTCGCCCAGTGTGCTACTACTGTGGAATACGAGGACATATATCCCGCTTCTGCCGTCGCCGTATTCAGAACGAGCGGCGTGGTTATGTCGCATTCGAAAGTGACGTACCCTCATATTATCAGCGACGACCTCCTATGTCCAGCCCACCTCGAAGATCATCCCCACCTCCAGAATCCTCGTCTGAGCCTCGTGGAACCCATGCGTCCCGACGTCGGTCCCTATCCCCATACCGCCGCTCAGTTTCCCCTCTCCGACCCGCAACAACTCTCCCTGTCCGCCATCCGGAAAACTAAGCGTTGCAGTTTCCGGAGGTCAAACTGCAGTCTGCGAACTTACCAAAAGTCCTCCAGATCGCCCGTATAATGTGATTTCTGTTTTCGCTGAAGGATTACCGGTAGAAGCATTGATTGATACAGGGGCTGCAATTTCTGTCATTCACGCTGATTTGTGCTACCGTTTACGAAAAGTTACGACACCATATGATGGGCCTGAACTCCGTGGAGCCAATGACGTCCCTTTGCGCCCTTTAGCAAAGTGCACCGTACGAGTTGTTATTGACGGCGTCCGCCATCATGTGCAGTTTGCTGTGCTCTCTCCATGTGCGCATCTGATAATTTTTGGATGGGATTTTTTGTCAACCGCTTCGGCATTAATTTCTTGTGGCGACCGTGTTATCCATATGACAGACAGCGATTTTTCATCTGAAGTTTCTGAACGACATCATCCCCTCGTTGCCGCCGCTGATACTGTTCTGCCTCCTCAGTGCGAAAAACTGCTTACCGTTGTTTCTGACCACATCGCTGACGGGGACGTACTCATCGCACCATCTTATCGTCATCTTGAACGCGGTATCGCCTTCCCGTCTAGTCTTGTGAGGTTCTGCAACGGCTCAGCGACAGTAGCGGCCACTAACACTTCACGTGAATCCCTCGTGCTCCGAAAAGGAACTTCTCTCCCCTGCAAGGTGGATGTTCAACCTTTGTCCTTGATGGTGCTCACCGCCCCTCAGTCTCAGCACCGTGTTTCGACAGACGTCTCTCTTTCTGTTCTCACAAAGACTATTAATCCTAACCTCACGCCGAACCAACGCCAAGAACTGCTGACATTGCTTCGACAACACCAAGCCATTTTTGATGCCACTTCCCCACCACTGGGACGGACCAGTGTTGCGCACCATCGCATCATTACTGAAGGTAACTGTATCGTTCGCCGACGGCCTTATCGGGTTTCCCTCTCTGAACGAAAGGTAATTGAAGAAAATGTAAATGACATGCTCCATCGCAATATTATTCGTCCCTCGACAAGTCCATGGTCCTCCCCAGTAGTGTTAGTTAAAAAAAGGACGGCTCGGTACGCTTTTGTGTTGATTACCGCGCACTCAACAAAATTACCCGCAAAGATGTATTCCCAATGCCAAGAATAGATGACGCCCTTGACTCTCTCCAAGGCGCCGAATATTTCTCGACTTTGGACCTCCGCTCAGGTTATTGGCAAATACCTATGCACGAGGACGATAAAGAAAAAACCGCTTTCGCAACCCCCGATGGCCTTTACGAATTTAATGTTATGCCTTTCGGACTTTGTAACGCACCAGCGACATTTGAAAGGATGATCGATACTGTGCTTCGTGGCCTAAAATGGAGAACCTGTTTATGCTACTTGGATGACATTGTCATCTTTTCGTCAACTTTTAACGACCATCTCACGCGCCTGAATGAGGTCCTCACGTGTCTCGCTTCAGCGGGCCTTCAGCTCAACACCAAGAAGTGCCACTTTGCACAGAAGGAAATTAAAATATTGGGACATCTAGTCAGCCATGATGGCATTCGTCCAGACCCTGAAAAAATTATTGCAGTCTTGAAATTTGCTCGTCCACAACGGACTACAGAGTTGCGCAGTTTTCTCGGCCTGGCGTCTTATTTCCGGCGTTTTATAAAGCATTTTGCAAGTATTGCTGCTCCCCTCCATCAACTACTTAAAGCACGCAGCCCTTTCGTGTGGACTGAACAGTGCGAAGCTGCTTTTAATAACCTGAAGCACGCCCTCACATCAGACCCTGTTCTTGGCCACTTCAGTGACAGCGCTCCAACCATCCTGCACACTGATGCCAGTGGTATCGGTCTTGGCGCTGTACTTCTGCAGCGCGATGCAACTTCGCGTGAGAAAGTGATTGCCTTCGCCAGTCGGACTATGACTCCAGCTGAGAAAAACTACACTATTACAGAACAGGAGTGCCTTGCCGTCGTCTGGGCTGTCCAAAAGTTTCGCCCTTACCTATACGGTCGGCACTTCACAGTTGTGACCGATCACCATGCTCTTTGCTGGTTGTCTTCGCTCAAAACTTTGACAGGCCGACTTGGCCGTTGTATTCTACGCCTGAAAGAATACGATTTTGACGTCATTTATAAATCGAGTCGCCAACACCAAGACGCCGACGCCCTTTCTCGCTGTCCACTTTCGGAATCGGCTTGCTGTTTTTCTTCCCAATGCATTTCCACCTATGACCACAGCCGACCATCTCTTTCCCCGACGTATATCACAACAGTTTCATTTGACGACGCAGAGAACAAACACACTCTCCGCTCACAGCAATTAGCCGATGCCTACTGCCGTCCCATCATCGATC
>JAJIZL010060137.1:0-12502 GCA_023969395.1 Amblyomma maculatum
CGGCCGTAATGGGGCTAGAAGGCGTGCGTGCAATTGCGTAATCATTGCTTCCAACTTTTATTTGCATTAGATGTTGCCCTAAATTACTGTTATAGATGATTCGTATAACAGTTGTGGCCATGTTTAGTCGATTAGAAATTTACATGGCTTTAGTTCTCGCGCTCGTGCAAATTGCGCTACATATACTAAAACAAACTGATTGCTAACTGTTGCCTCTTATGTGGTTGCTTTGGACAGCCTGCAACTCGCAGTACAATATTACTGTTCAGAACACACATCTCCATAGCCTGAACAAGATGTACATGAAGCCATTTCGGCTAGATGAATGTTATGAATTATTGTAAAATTTAATATTGTGGCTGTTTAGAAAGTGCAGACATGTATAAAGTAATTACTTAATTATGTGCCTAAATATTGATTGGGAAAACTTGGACTAGGGCTTTCCATCAATTTCCTACGTCGGACCCCTATAAGAATAATGTGGGCAAGCCCAAGTGTGGCTAGCGCTATAGAACCGGCATTGGCCCTATGTCATTTTGTGAGGGGCTAACTGAAATAAAAAAAAATGTTCCTCCAAAGCGGCTGCCCAAATCGGTCCAAAGTAGGACCATCGCGGGGAGTTGGCGGGATGTGTCCTTTTAACAATGCCTGAAAAATGTGGGCAGCCCCGTAAGGGCTGCCTGCATCGGCCCCTAGTGGGGCCAATTGGGGCTTTGTCGACAGCCCGCTTCGGGCCTACGTCGGCCCCTCTTGCAGCACCCACATTGAGCCCACCGGGGCTGTCCTGCATTGCCTACATCGAGCCCACCGGGGCCCACCCTTCATAGCCCACTTTGTGCTACCTGGGGCCTTATTCGGTGCAGAGTAGCCGTCAACATTCTAGAACAGATCGTGAAAGTATGAAATCTCATGACCGAGGATAAGTATTTTTTAAAACACCGCGAAACGTATGGGGGTGCGAGTTGGGAGGGCGACCCATAAAAACACAAGTTAACGCAACTTACCACAACATTTTTCTCGTTTCGCAGAGCACCAGAAGTGGGGGCCGGTCGTTAAACATTGGCCAGCGCTTTGAAGAAGTATGCTGCGTCATTGCGTAGGTGGTCTACTTTTAAAACTCCCCGAATAATCTATGTTGGGAATCCAGATATCGCCAAAATGTTCAAGCAGCGAATCACGTAGTTTTGTTTACAGTCTGGTATGCTGCCGTATGGAGTAAAATAGCTTGATAATACTGTCCTCAAGTGATAAATCCTAGACAGAATTACACTTAAAAGGCAGTTGTCAAACACCGTACGACAATACGGACCGAACGAGATTCGTGCATTGCAGCAGACGACAGTGCAGCTGGCAATACCTACCGCGGCCGCCTCCAGCTCCGGAGCGTCTGCTAGCGGCAGCGCCGGTGGTGCATTGCCGTCTGCAACTGTGCGCGGTCTGTTTATCATGAACTGTGAACGGTCCCGCAAGTCGTCAGACTTGCAGTACTTGCAAGGGAATGTAGTGTGCCATGCAGCATGATATCGGGACGTGATAAAAGACGTTCACCAAAAAATGAAAAGGGTTCAACGCTGCTGAACCGAGTAAAATGTTGCGGTAAACTGTGTTTACACGTGCTTCTATGGGTCGTCCTCCCAACTCGCACCCGTATACGTTTCGCGGTATTTTAAAAATACTTCGCCTCGTTAATGAGATTTCATACTTTCATGATCAGTTCTAGGAGGCTCATGGTTACTCTGTACCAAATAGCGAAATCATAGGTGCGCCGTGAAATGGGCGCTAAGCCTAGTTTTCACCCCCAACCGGCCCAGCCTGGCGACAGAAGCTCCGCCGCATCGTGCTTACGTCACAGATCGGTGTTGGTCTATAAACAAGGTGTCGGCCTATACCCATACCCATTAAGGTGAAACGGCCCTGACAAAATCGGTGATTGCAGGAGAGACTGTTGGCTTGCTGAAACGAAAATGTGCGTGACGGAAGAAAAAGACTTGATTTAATGATAATTTGCCGGGCGTAGGCAAATTTAACGTCACGAGACATATTTTCTACTCGCGATTTATTGGAAATAAATATCAGAAATTGAAACTCTGTATGTCTACTCCTTCAACCAAAATAAAAACTCATCCATACGCTATAAATGTACATATGGCATGATATAGGCTTGCAAAACTCGGTGAAAACCCTCCGTTACCTCTATTTACGAAAATTATATCTGCATATATTGCTCGTTAATGTTTGAGGTTTCGTTCTCACTAATAGATTTAGCCCGACTAAGATCGCCAAAACCCAGTAGTGTCCGGCATGTTCTTTACACGTAACTGCGCTTCGGCTTCGACCGCGCTGAACTCACCTCGCTGTGCAGTGCAAGAATCGCACCAGAGGCAGGAATGCGGCGAGATATTTCTCTCGTTGATTTGGGCTCGAAGATACCCATTTTAGGATGGCACGGAAGGTGTGGTTCACCTCGTTCGGCGCTTGAAGCCGATTCTCGATCAGGATGGCTCGGAGTTCCTCAGGGGAAAGAGACTGCAACTCTTTATTGGCGTTCCAAATCTGGAAACAGCGATAACGCATTCGAGTGAACGGCACAGTTCGCCGAATGTTAATGCCCCATTCTGCACATAGGGCGCCTAACGTTGCTCGGAGCCAATGCTTGACTGCATTACGGGTCTACGTTGGGCCCTTGGAAGCAGACTAGAGAGTTTTCCTTTGATTTTCTGCTCAACCTTCGCGAAGAATTTGCATATGCGTATTCATTTTACAGTGCCGAAGAGGAGACCAGCTCTGACAGAGAAGCCAAAGCAGCAGGTAAGCTCTATACGCACATGCTGAAACTCAGCTATATTTGTTTGTCATTGGCACCAAAATTCTTCTCTTTAATCAAATTCGCCAATTTATTTCAGGAAAAGGGGTTAGTACGCCATACTGCGATTTTTGATTTCCTGTCTCTACAGCTACGCAATTCAAAACAGGCACTCAGTGAACAGAACCGGAAAAACAGGAAGGCGAAATTCATGTGGAATCCTCCTTGTTTTTATTATAATGAGAAAAGGACATCAAGTATATTATGACAGTGCCATTTCGTGCAGATGTGAAATGAAAGCATAAGATGTGAGGTTAACCAATTGATAACAATCGTGGCCGTCCGCTTTGCAGTCGATAATATAGCTGTTGGGCAAGCTGTTACGAAGAAAGTGATAGGTAATCTAAGCCTCCCTTGATGCAAGACTGGTAATAAACAATGGCTTGGGTGGAAAGAGAACAGCATCAGAAAGGAAAAAAAAAGATATTTGGGCATGTTCCCAAAATTCTAACGCATTGATCAAATTAAACTAGCAGAAATTCATTTAACCATGTTCATAGCAAAATATTCCGGTGGTGCCCATTTTCATCTTTCTTGCGAAGTCACAGAAAGCAGTGTGACTCATTTCTAGAACTATAAATGGCAGCGTTCTTGGCAAGAGACTCGCTCGCTGAAGGTTCTATCAAAGGATGCATCCTCGGGAGCAATCACCGAAACTTCTATACGCAAGGCTTGCAGAGAATGCTGCTTCTAGCATGAAATCTGCCTTACTGCACCCTAAAAGAACAATCCGGGTCTGTATAGCTTGCCTCTCCCTGTCGCATTCCGCCCTGAACTTCTCACCAAGCCAAGATGTCGGGCCAGGTAGCGAAAGGCCTCTGCAGCGAGATTGCTGTATCGTCGTGTGGTGGCCAGACGGTAGACTTTGACGCAACTGTCTTGGTCAAGGTTCTGCTTGAGCATGTTGATGCAGTGGTCGCCAATCTTGCTTACCTGCGCCGTTAGAATGAAACGAATAAAATTAAAATTTCATGAGTTTAAATGCCCATTCCATAAAATAAACAGCTAGAAAAAATCACAGAAACAGCACCAAGGGCTGCCCGTGGAGAGCTAAGGATTTTGGTTTATTCTGGCAAGCAGTGTTTATCGATAAAGGCCTTATGTCTTATGTAATTTGTATGATGTGGATACTAGCGATCAGTATTGCGAGCTACGTTCTTCTGCGTCCCAACTCTATACTACTCCTTTCGTCGGACATGAAAACTGCAGGCTTGTACTCCCCGTACGGAATCATTTAATTCAGGTTACGTGTTTTCAATTTTCGTGTCGGCTACCCATTTCCAGGCACGATTCGCAGCATAAGCGCTCAAAAGACACCGTGAGAACTGCAGGTTTGTACTTCCCGTACTGATGCGTTATTTCAGGTTACGTGTTTTCAATTTCCGCATAAACACGATGTCCGTGGATTTGTCTCCCTGCCTATAAACTGCTTGGGGCAGCAAAGGGCTGTTCAGGCTCAGCCTGTGTGGCGCAGTGGTTAAGGCTTTCGACAACTGTTCCCAAGGATGCCGGATCGAATCCCGGCCGCGGCGGCTGCTTTTCGATGCAGGCGAAAAGCAAGCCACCCGTGTGCTGTGAGATGTCAGTGCCCGTTAAAGAACCCCGGGTTGTCGAAATTTGCGGAGTCCTCAACTACGGCGTCTCTCATAGCCGGAGTCGCTTTGGGACATTAAAACCCATAAACCAAACCAAAAAGCCGGTCGGACACGGTTACTAGAGTAAAAAGTCTGCTTCCAGAAACCTCCTTGTGTATGGTGTGCATCGGAGCCTGTAAATGGTATGTGATGTGTGCGTTCTCCTTTGTGCTTGGTAACCTCAGCACTTAGTTCCTTCATCAGACTCCACGAGCTGAAAGGCAGTTCCACCACTAAACTGAGAAGGAATGTGTTCTACGCAGAGTCGGGAAATAAGATAGCTACTACCTATCTCCCGCTGCCTTGATGTCCCGGGAATTTTGCAATTTTATGGCTAACAAGCCTTTCCACCAAACCTTTTCACTTGCAAGCATTTCCATCGAAATAAAAAAAAAATAAAAGAAATGGTTATTCAGCACATATTTCTAGCATGGAACCAGGGATCATGTGGCCTGCAAAAGAAATAAAAGCGGCAGTACTAGGGAAATCTACAATAATGGGTGGATCATTAGTCACCACTTGAGCAAGTTTGGTGCAGATACACCTTCTTACAAAGGGACAGGCTTTTCAAAGGACCCTGATAAGAAATATATCTAAGGGCAGCAATTCTTGCAACTTCCTGCAAATGGGGAGGGGGGGGGGTATATACAAAGAAAACAAATAATAACCACACAGTGAACCCCAACTGACATGCAAAAAAAAAAAGTTCGACGGAGAAATCAAATAACAAGTGATAGGGAGGAAATGTGTTTGAAGAAGCATGTGTAGGTTATGCTATTGGAGAGGATAGTGGAATGTACAAGTGCTGTGAATAAACTGTACAGTTGACGCTATGTGGGATTATTTTCCCGAATAGTTATGGTGCAGGGGGAATATACTTAAGGGATTCTAACGTTCCTCTAGAGATATTTATTCCTGCTGGTTACAATATTCTAAAATTACGAGGCAGATATGCCTCTCTGTATTTTCTGTCCCTTGCAGATGGTCTTTCTTATTGAAATGCTGGGAAACTGCTTTCGGGATGTTTTTTGCCTGTGTCTGCACCGATGGTCATTAAGCCTTATGTTCATTGGTTGTCCTGTCTCTCCGATGTACTGTTTATTGCAGAAGGAGCATTCTAGAAGGTAGACAACGTTTGAAGATGTGCGGTTAAAATGCGAAAAGTTAAATCGCTTGCATTACTTTTAGCTGTAGTGTCTTTTTGTATATGATTGTACGTCTGAAATCCAGGTCGAGAGCAAGGATGTGGCGGTGTTGGATGCTTGTTGTCGAGCTTAGAATGTGCTAGAATATATCTGATGTTTGCGTTACGTTTCTATGTTACCCTTGCTGCCCACGGAAATATTTTCTTCAGGCGTTCGTTACACGTTAGCAAGGAATGGTATTTCCGCAGAATATTGTTTATGTTTGGATGGGCATTGGAGTATTTAGTTACAAACGAAGGGTCGCATTCAGTATTGGCGTTTGGTCGTTTCGTGAGCACATCGTTGCGGTTTAAAGTGCTTGCTTTTTGGAGGGCCATATTAAGGGAGTTACCGGGGTAGTTCGTCTGGAGTAGTGTTGCGTTCAATGAATGTAGTTCGTTTAGGCAGTCATTATCATCGCTACATATTCTTCTAAGCCGTGTTGCCTGTCGTAAAAATATTTCTTGCTTACAATGTCTCGGATTATGACTTAAAATCTGAGTCATAATCCGAGACATTTTAAGCAAGAAATACTTTTAGGACAGGCGACACGGCTTAGAAGAATATGTAGCGATGATAATTACTGCGTTATCCGTTATCCATTAGCTTTCTGTCCAAGGAAGTTATACGTTTTCCATTTTTCACTGACACCGTGGTGCGGAGAAATTAGACATTATTATTAAGCTGCGAGACGAATGACTGGAGTTATTCAGGTGCATGCTGCTATATCATGAATACAGCGAAGGTATATAAGTGGCTTTTCCGAAAATGAATTTAGTATATTGGATTCTAGAACTCCAATGAATATATTCGCGTAAGTTGGCACGAATCGAGTATCCATGCTGGTTCCAAATATCCGCAAATATTAGGATGAATCAAACTCGAAATAATTTAAAGTTAGGACTAGTTGAAGGAGCGAGAGATAAACTTCAGAGGCATGCGGATAGCAGTTGATTAATACTTGAGAGAGGGCGCCGATCGCTTCATCGATAGAAATATTTGAGGGCCGCAACGTCAAGTGTAACAAGTGTACAATCATCTGCAAAATTGGTGGTTTTATTAATACGCTCAATAATTCCGAGAAAGTGAAGTGTGTCCTGCATTAACGAAGGAAGCTGGGTCGGGAGGTCTGCTAGGTGGGGATTTGATAATATTGAGATGGGACTGGGCTATTTGGAACATCTCACAAATGCTGCGCAGCTTAGTTGGACACGAAAAAGGAATTTGACAAACGCTGAGAAACAATTTGTCTTCTTGGCACGGCTGCGGTAAACAATGCTTCTGAGGAAATCTTGTGAATCTCGGGCAGTAGGAAAAATCGACCAGCTTTGTTTATAATCTATTTATAGTCAATATAGTCAATATCGGTAATTAGTTCCCTGGCGAATAGATATTCGGGATGGCTTCATTGAACTGTTTTGTCGGATCGGCATTTAATCTTTCAACAGTGGCAAGAACTGTTAAGCAGTCTATATGCCCCTTTTTTGTAATTTTCAACTTGGAGAATCACTATGCTACCACCATTGTCTGCAGGCTTGATAACTAAGTCAGTTCCAGAAGCTAGGTCGCCAAGAGTTGCTCTTTCAGTTATAGAGAGGCTTTTGGGCTTTCGAGCAAGCTTCGTCTTTTCAATGATTTCTTTTGAGACGGATTTAATATTGCCGCATAGAAGACGACGCAAAAGATGACGACAAGCGCGAGCCTGGAAGTGAAAGAAGCTTGAACACAAGACTTGTTCTGGTCGACCATTCAAACCATCTATCGCTAGGTTCTCATTGGTCTTCTACCGAGACGTGACACTGGTGGAGCGCGCTGGGGTATGCATAGGACTCCTTCCGGCAGTTCACAGCGGATCCCAAACATCGACACGCCTGTCCATCGTGCTAGCCGCCGCCTTCTAGGCCTAGCGCCGGAGTACACTCATCTGCCGAACGACTCCTCAAACGCCCAAGTTCCTAAGACCTCTCAAGCCATGGCACATACCAATCCTACACCGGTGACTCTACAGAACACCAAGGTACCAGAGTGCTTTCGCGGGGAAGCGTTTGAAGATGTGGAAGACTGGCTCGACCAGTTTGAGCGAGTGTCAAATATCAACCAGTGGAGCGCAGACCAGAAGCTTTGTAATGTTTATTTTGCCCTTCAGGATAATGCTAGAACGTGGTTTGAAAACCATGAGGCCAGCTTATCCACATGGGATGACTTCCGCTGCCAGCTGGTCGACACTTTCGCGAGAACTGACCGACGGGACAATGCGCTGCGCCTGCTTGAAGTGCGCATCCAGAAGCCAAATGAGAGCGTGGCTATGTTTGCTGAAGACATGGCTCGCCTTTTTCGCCGTGCCGACCCTGATATGAGTGAACCAAAGAAGCTACGGCATCTCATGCATGGCGTCAAAGAACAGGTGTTTGCCGGCTTGGTCCGCAACCCCCCTAAAACCGTGAGTGAGTTCGTTAAGGACGCTACGGCTATCGAACGAGCCCTCCAAGACCGGTGCCGCCAGTACAACCGACCGGTCAACTGTGCCCCGACGACTGCGGCGGCGCTGACTGCAACAGATACGACCACTCTTCGAGACATCATTAGAGGCATTGTCCTTGAGGAGCTGCAGCGAATTACGACTACGAAGGCTCAGTCGTCAGGGGCCCTCATGGAAACAGTGAGGAATGAAATTCGATACGCCCTATCACCGTCTACACCATGCAACGAGTCTCATCCAGTCCACAACGCGGCACCCCTTTCCGAACCATACCACGCTCCAAAACCGATCAGCTGCACGGCCAACATTCCTGCAGCTTACCTCGAGCCGCAGCCCGAGAGCTATGCTGCGGTCCTTCGTCGCCCACCTCCAGACCACGCCCCACCGAGCTCACCGAACCGTCAGGAGATTCGGTTCCTCCAGGGGCCTCAGTGGGCGCCTCCCAGGCGCTCTCAACTGCGCCGAACTGACAGGTGGCGCAGTTATGACAGCCGACCACTTTGTTTCTACTGCGGACAACCTGGCCATGTGTATCGGTACTGCCGCCACCGCGAAGAGGGGCAGTCCTTTCCGCTTGCTTCTGCTCGCCGCCGCTTCGACACTGATTCTGCCCAAATCGACGACGACCCTCCGGTCAGCAGGGAAACCGAATCCCCGGGCTTCCGCCGCCGCTCCTCCCCATCGCCACAGCGTTATTCGCCGACGCGTCGCAACACTACTGGCGTTAGCGGACGGCGGTCTCCTAGCCCTCACCGGGGAAACTAAGAGCTGCAACCTCGCGAGGGGAGGTTGCAACCAGTCTAAAAGTGTCGAAACCCTCACCACCGCCGCAACTGCCGACAACCCGGGCTTCTGACGCCGCGGCTAACATTGACATTTCCGCACTACCGCCGAAAATGCCGTACCAGATGATCAGCCATGACGACGAAGCTAACAGCGCCGACCTTGCCGCGCTTCCGCCGCAAATGCCGAAAGGGACGATCAACCCAGATAATTTTGTTAGCGCTGACCTCGCCGTTTCCATTGATGGGCTGGCGGTACATGCTCTGGTGGATACCGGGGCAGATTTTTCAATTATTAGCCAGAAACTGGCCGACACCCTGCGCAAAGTAAAAACTGAATGGACTGGGCCAGTAATAAGAAGTGCTGGGGGTCAGCTACTGGCACCGACAGGGAAATGCACTGCCCGGATAGGAATAGGAAACGCGGTGTTTGTTGGCAGCTTCGTTATTCTCCCTGACTGCTGCAAAGACCTCATCTTGGGCATGGACTTTCTGCGTCTTCATGGGGCTGTAATCAGCATCCGTGACAGCATCGTTGCCTTCACCAATAACCATGAAGACCTTGGTTATGCGCAAGTACCACTATTGCCCTTACGCGTCGCCAATGAGACGGTGACATTACCTCCGAGATCATGTTCTCTTGTTGAAGTGAAATGCGACGTGGCGCATACAGGCGATGGCGTCGCCGAACGGGCAGTTACCCTGGTACTCAGCCGAGGTGTTTCTATAGCTCGAGGGCTGGTCAACTTGACCAATGGGCATACCGAACTGCTGCTGACAAACTTCAGCGACGAGCGTCAGCAAATTCCGAAAGGCACAACTGTGGCCTTTTTCGACAGCCTCCCAAATGCGCAGCACTGTTGCTTACTGCAACAGAGAGGATCAGTGTGCAAGACACCCGTAACCATCGTTGATGTGAGCCCAAATCTGTCTTCTTCAGAGCGGGACCGCCTTTTGGATCTCATAGATCAATTTCGAGACTGTTTTGCTTCAGAATCGCGGATCGGCCAAACGCCTTTGACAAAACATCGAATTATCACGGATGACTCGATTCGCCCGATTCGACAAAATCCTTACCGTGTGGCTCCGAAAGAACGTGAAGCCATTCAGCGCCAGGTGGCCGAAATGCTTAGAGACGACGTTATCCAGCCGTCACAGAGTCCCTGGGCTTCCCCCGTGGTACTTGTTAAAAAGAAAGACGGCAGCTTACGATTTTGCATAGACTATCGCAAGCTCAACCAAGTGACCAAAAAAGACGTGTACCCTCTCCCTCGCATCGACGACTCCTTGGATCGCCTACGAAATGCACGTTACTTCTCGTCGATGGACTTGAAAAGTGGATATTGGCAAATCGAAGTGGATGAGAGGGATCGGGAGAAGACAGCATTCATCACTCCCGACGGATTGTATGAGTTTAAAGTCCTCCCGTTCGGTTTATGCTCGGCGCCAGCAACATTTCAGAGACTGATGGACACTGTGCTTTCGGGACTTAAGTGGCAAACATGCTTGGTGTATCTTGACGACGTGATAGTGTTTTCGGCTACATTTGAAGAGCATCTACTCCGTTTGCTAGCTGTGTTTCAGGCCATACAATCTGCGGGCCTCACATTAAAACCCGAGAAGTGCCACTTCGGTTACGAGGAGCTGCAGTTCTTAGGCCACGTCGTCAGCCAAGAAGGTGTTCGGCCGGATCCTGAAAAGCTCTCCGCAGTCGCCAAGTTCCCAACACCTACGGACAAAAAGACATTGCGGCGCTTCTTGGGTCTTTGCGCCTATTACCGTCGGTTTATTGCTGGCTTCTCACGAATAGCCTGGCCATTAACTTCACTGACTCGTGACAACGCTGTCTTTCGCTGGGGTGAAGAACAGCAACAAGCTTTCAATGAGCTGAGGAGGCGTCTACAGACACCACCTGTCCTGGCGCACTTTGATGACGACGCCCCTACACTGCTTCATACGGATGCCAGCAACGTGGGCTTAGGTGCTGTGTTAGTGCAGCGCCAGGATGGTGTGGAAAAGGTAATTGCTTACGCCAGCAGGACCCTATCTAAAGCAGAAGCGAACTACTCGGCAACCGAAAAAGAATGTCTTGCAGTGGTATGGGCGGTTATGAAATTCCGCCCTTATTTGTACGCTCGCCCCTTTCAAGTCGTCAGCGACCATCACTCTCTCTGTTGGCTGACGAACTTAAAGGACCCTTCAGGGAGACTCGCGCGTTGGAGCCTTCGATTGCAAGAATTTGACATGGCAGTTATTTACAAATCTGGAAAGAAGCACACAGATGCAGATTGCCTTTCGCGAGCGCCGGTCGAACCTTCCACTATGACCGATGAAGACACTGCGTTTTTAGGTGTCATAGATGACGCAACGCTTTCCCAACAGCAGCGAGAGGATCAGGAATTGCTCCCTCTTATTGATTTCTTGGAGAAGCGAACTACGGTTGTGCCGAAGATTTTCGCCCGAGTAATCTCTTCATTTTTTATTCGCAACAACGTCCTTTACAAGAAGAACTTCCGTCCTGGGGGAAACAGTCTTCTGCTCGTCGTCCCATCGGTTCTCCGCACTGAAGTTTTGCAAGCGTGCCACGACGAGCCAACCGCCGGTCACCTAGGCTACACCCGCACGTTGGCTAGAGTACAGCACGGATACTACTGGCCAAAACTGCCGGCGACATTGAAAGGCTATGTACGTACGTGCATTGACTGCCAGCGCCGTAAATCACCCCCTGTAAAACCAGCTGGCCTACTCCACCCTCTTCAAGTGCCAGCGACACCTTTTAAGCAAATTGGCATGGACCTCCTGGGACCATTTCCGACGTCTACAGCCGGGAATAAATGGATAATTGTCGCCACTGATTATCTGACCCGCTACGCGGAGACCAAGGCTCTGCCAAGGGGTACCGCCGCCGAAGCAGCTAGGTTCTTCGTTGAGAACATTGTCCTGAGGCATGGCGCTCCGGCACTTATTATAACTGACCGAGGAACTACATTTACGGCCGAATTTTTGGAAATCGTTCTTCGCCTCAGTGGTACCAGTCACCGTAAAACTACTGCCTATCACCCTCAAACCAATGGGTTGACGGAACGCCTCAATAAGACCCTCGCAGACATGCTTTGCATGTACGTCGACGTAAACCACAAGAATTGGGACGAAATACTTCCCTACGTTACGTTCGCCTACAATACGGCCCGCCAAGACACCACTCGCATGACACCATTCAGCCTCCTTCACGGGCGACCAGTAACAACTATGCTGGATGCAATGTTGCTCCCGAATGCCGACACCGATGACCTCGACCAGGACGCCGAGGAATTCGCTCAGCGTGCAGAGGAAGCTCGCCAACTAGCTCGTGTGCGGATTCAAAATCAGCAGGAGCACGATGCACAACGCTACAATCAGAGACACCGGCATGTAATGTACGAACCTGGCGACAAAGTGTGGGTCTGGACACCTATTCGCCGCCGTGGACTCTCCGAAAAACTATTGCGACGATACTTTGGACCCTATGTTGTTCAGCGACGTTTAACCGACGTCACTTATGAGGTGATGCCAGACGGGGT